>JAZHYW010030114.1:0-86882 GCA_037355805.1 Ixodes ricinus
ATTGTTTTGTGTGTTTTGATTTTAGCCGTTATTTGTTTTATGGGCTTTTACACTGACAGCGTGAAAAACAAATTGTAACGCCGATAGTGTTCGGAGCTCTTATGTAGCAAAGCCTAAGTGGCCTTAAGAAAATTGAAAAGGCTAGAATGTCACGGCCACTTTCAGGGTCACTCTCTTGCCGCGTCAAAATATAGCGTATGTCACGCGTAAGCCCTCTGTAGGAGTGTCTTCAGCCGTGACCGGAACACGAGCCTAACGCCCCACTCACGGAGTTTCAGCATTTTACGATGAGTAGGTTATTTACACAAGTAAAAAAACTCGGTTCTTTTCTTTTTTTTTTTTAGAAACACCCAGAATATATACAAGCTGTCAAATTCACAGGCTTTTTTTGTATCACAAAAATAATTTTGGCATAGCCGAATGCTCATTCTTTGAACAAACGTATGCCTAGAATTCCGACATGCCAGAGTTTCAAAACGGCCCATTATTTTATGCAAGAGTTTCGAGTCATTATCTAAAACTTTCAATGGCGCGCGACTGAGCCTTTTTAACATACAGCGCTGAAGGCGCGAGGGGGAGGGATACTAGCCTAGAGCGGGCCAAACTTTTGCATCTAAATTTTCAGAAAATCACTGATGAATTTTGAATTAGATAAAGGTTAGTTCTGAAACTCTGGCGTCCGGTTCGTACCGTCGTGCTAGATTTCGGCTGAAAGTGAACGTTCTGCAATGCGTTATTCAAGTTCTCAACAAAAAAATAATAATTTTAAAAAAAAATTTTGGGTGGGGGGGGGGGAGAGGGAGTTGGGAGGGGAAGAGGAAGGGGGAACACGCTGTACCGTTTAGAGCGCGCCCGTTTCCGGGTTCAGCGGCGTCGAAGTTTGCGTCGCCGTAACTGCGCGCGTTGCATTATGTAAAGTTTTCCTCATCAATTTAGCGGAAAACTTTTGTTCGGTAAATTTAGCGGGTGAATTTCCCACTAACTTTTGCGGAAAACTTTCCTTGCAAAATTTAGCAGGAAAATTTTCCGCTAAATTGAGCGGGTGAATTTTTCCGCTCAATATAGCGGAAAAATTACGCCGCTAAACTTAGCGGGACAATTTTTACTCTAAATTTTGCGGAGAACTTTTTCCGCCAAATTTAGCGGAAAATTTTTCGGCTTAATTTAGCGGGTAATTTTTCCTGCTAAATTTAGCGGAAAGATTTCCTCGTAAAATTAAGCGGGAGAATTTTTCCGCTCAATATAGCGGAAAAATTAGGCCGCTAAATTTAGCGGGGAAATTTTTACCCTTAATTTAGTGGGGAACTTTTCCGCCAAATTTATCGGAAAAATTTCCCGCTTAATTTAGTGGGGAAATTGACGCAACGTGACTTCTACACCAATTCAGTTTCCCCGCTAAATTAAGCGGGAAAATTATCACTAAATTTCTCCACCAAATTTAGCAGAGACATTTTCGCAAAATTTAGCGGGAAATTTAGCGAAAATTTACCGCGAAGTAGGAGTGCAGCAGGCGAGGAGGAGGGAGGCTACGGAGGGGGACGAGGGCATGCCTCCCCTCAGTACCTCCCCTCCTCCTCCTCCAGGAGCTGCGCCTAATTCGGCATTACGAGAATTGTAAACATCTTTATTTTTTTCACATTGCTTTAAAATCAGTCACAGTAAAATATGCACACCTTTGTCCATTCACAGCCAATGTTCCTGTACCTCAGTCATCAGGCAGTGCACTGTGGAGAAGACAAGGTTAAACTAGAAGCACCTGCCTCGGCTATTGCGCATTTCCCCTACATTAAGAGCCAGAACAGATCAGTACATGCAGGTAAATTCAAGATCACTTTTCTAAATATGTATAAATATAAGTAGGCACTAAATGATCACCAGGGCCTACGGTGGTATCTTCGTTTAAAGGAAGCTCTGTAATGCTTTAAGGTTCTTTCTCCTATGGAAAAGACAGCACCAACGATCCATAAAAACATTTTTATGCTTGTCTAACTCTAACGCCTATACTTAGCTGAGTGAAACCAACTCACATTTTAATATAGACGCAGAAGTAAAAACAAAACGGAAGCTTGTAACCTTGAGTTGATCTACTTCATATATATATACTAATGACCATTATTACTTGCAGTATTATTGCAAGCAATGAAACATGTCAAATCAAAGACTTAAGCAATAAACTTTATTACTTGCAGTACTATTGCAAGTGATCATGCAGATATATATTCAAATGAAGACTAAGCAATTATCCGACTAATCAAGCAAAAATATGTCGAACCGTGGACTAAGCGCAAAAAACATTGGCAGACGGTAATAATCCCGACACAAACTGACCCCTTACGGCGTTGCAGCGTGTTTGAATCTCATACAAGGTGATTGTTGCTTTTCATTTCGTTATCCATTATATAAAGTACCTTTCAGACGAAACCTCTGCATGTTGCCCGAATAACAAATATTCTACAATGAATAGAAACCATCCTCGAACAGACATTTCCCTTTATTTTATTTTTTGTTTTTATTTTTTTAAAGTGTGCAGAATGATATAGCTGCTGCGCTAATTTTCCGAGTCCCACATTGCTTGGGTGAATACTCTGAGCGTGCATTGGACACGAGAAGGTGACGTCATCATTCGGCCAGGGCCCGGGTCCAATCATATGCCTTATGCCCAAGAAATGGCGACCGCCAGCGTTGCTTGAAGAGGTTTTGAAAAGCGTCCATTATACTCGCTACCTTGCCATACGTTCAACCCGTGAGATTGACGGAAAGAACGCCCTTTTAAGCTACAAAGACAGGGTGTGTTTTTTGTCAAAACTAAAAAAAAAACGTGAAAGCTACACATACTCAATCTCTGCAAGTGTGTTATACGGCCCCGCGGACATTATGGTCAAGAGATAACGAAACTAAAATAGGACTGACTAACGAAAATTCCCTAATTACTTTTTTTAATTAGATGTTCTAGGCCACATATTCATATTGAGGAAATGAAGGTAATCAATGTTAAAAACTATCACTGTATTTTTTTCTTCTTAATCTTGGATTGAGCACGGAGTTTGAATTGTTCGTTTTCATATTTTTGTTCTGAAATCTGCCAATACCGGTACCAAACATGCAATCCCCGCCCGAAGGGCAGCACTCGCTTGACGCCGGAGCCGGAGGGTAACGTATTAGTGACGAAACTTGCGTCACTTTTGCGTCAGAGCGCGCCGGAGCTGATGGCGATCGGTGTTCAGGTATACTGGCGAACTAGATTGATGGTTTCGTGTATCACACCTTACCGGCTGCGACAAGTTGCTCTGCTTTGGTGCTCGATATGTCGGAAAAAGAACAGTATCTATCCGAGAAGGAAGCGAATAATTTCAAAAATGGACACGTTTATTAGCCCGTGAAAGTGACGCTGCAGACGCATCAGTATGGTTCGTATGAATAGCTGATTTATTCGGACGGGAAACATGCAATTCGAGATGTAATGCGAATCTTTCATGAACGTGGCAGAGTCGTAAATTGTGCTGTTCGGGACAACGGCGGCTCCTTGGCTTGGAGCTACCTTTTGCTCTGGGGTCGTTCGACGCTCAGACGCTGATGCAAGCTCAGCTGTTTTGTCTTCAGTGCACCACAGAACGGTTCCGCAATGGCTTCCCCGGTGGGCTTCAGGTATTCAGTCCCAGGAAAAGTGGTCCTGGCATGTGCTCAGTTGACTGGCAATTCCCGATTGGCCACACGAATGTAAGCTGCTCGCTTCCGGATCGTCGGCCGTCGACTCTGGATGTTTGAGTGCCGTGATATGGGAACGACTCGCTCGCCACTTTCTCACCCCATTTTTTATTTTTATTTTGCTTCTTTTTACGGTTCTTTTTTCTTTTTTTCTGCCGTGGATTTAGTTTCTTTGTTGTGGAGAACAGTTTATTACGTAGCAATGGGTGAATGAGCTAGCTGAATTAACATTCACCTTTTCGTTAGCCACTCTACGCTTGCTTTTTTTTTTGGCCCGATAATGCTTGTAGTTTGTTTCCTGCTGCAAGTCCCACGTTGATGCATTCACTTTCTGGTGACTATCGTTTATGTTCAGGTTGCATTTTTCAACTTGACTGGCATTTTTTAACTTGACACTGGAAATATTATTAAGTGATTTCGCGCAACAATTAAAGCAATGCAACTTGCCGGGCATGCTAACCTGGCTTATCGCTTTAGTCCGCAAGCGACGGGCGACGGAACACCGACTGCAATTAGCTCGGGCGCGCTGTGAAAAAAAAAAAAAAGGAAAAGTCACGCAACTTTTGTTAATAAGATGTGATCCTCCGGCGTCGAGCAAGGGTTAGCATTTCGGCAGACATCGCGCGCGTTTGATTTCTCGACGGATTTTCAGAACAACATTTGACAACGAATAACTGAAACTGCGTGCTCAATCCAGGATTTTTAAGAGCTGGGCTGGCCTTCAACATTGACTGCCGCCGTTCCTTTAATATAAATATTTGCCCTACGACGTCTAATTAAAATAGTGATTAGTGAATTTTCGTCAACTAGTCATATGTTAGTTGCATTTTGTCTTAAACATGATGCCCGCCTGGCCGTACAACTCACTTTCGTATACAACATCCGCCTAACGTTCATTTTTTTCTTTATACTGCATTTGATTTAAAAAAACTTTATGAAAATTCTATTGCGCTAAGTCTGAACGTCTTTCACATAATGCCGGAGATAATCCTCAGGAAAATATGGGAAGAACTACTACTGTCATTCCTTGTGGGATGAACAGTCAAATCCACGTCCATTTTCAGGCGCAGTGTACGAGCTGGATAAATCCGTTGGACTGGTGATGGAGGCGCTGAACAAGAAAGGCATGCTGAAGAACAGCATCATCGTCTTCAGCACGGATAACGGAGGTCATCCGTGGGGCGAGGCGGCCAACAGTGGCTACAACTGGCCCCTGAGGGGTTCCAAATTCACGGTCTGGGAAGGGGGCGTCAGAGGAGCCGCCTTCGTCTGGAGTCCTCTGCTGTCCAAGTCTAGACGTCTCTCGAACCAGATGATGCACATCACCGACTGGCTGCCAACTCTCTATTCAGCAGCCGGTGAGATGCAACATACGTTTTTTTTCTCCGACATTAAAGCTTTATTGTCCAGTGACAGGGGATTCCCCAAATTAGTCGTTAATTGTTTAGACAGCAGGAGCTTAACCTGCCAGAGTATGGCCCAATTTTTACTCACTTTAGATGACACATTTAGCCTGTACAGCACGACTGCTATCCTGGGGTCATTAACGTGCATCACGCAGTAGTGATAGTGCCACAGGCGTCGCCGAGTGAGTCCGTGCGTGGCCCAATGGTTACCGCGCTTGACTGTCGCGCGGAAGGTCTAAGTTTGATTCCAGTCAGCGGTATGTTCTTTCACTTATTCTTTCAAGTTCGCGTTCCCGTAAGTTCGGGAACATTGTCCTCTGATCAAGTTCAGAATGTTGTACGCGCCGAAAGTTCTACGCCGAATGTTCTAGAAACCCACGCGGGTACATAACGGACTCCGCATGGCGAGCGGAGTCAGTCTCGCCCCAGCGTTCGATCCTGCTGTTTCGCCGACATCGACAACTGTGACGCTAACCACCTTCTTTTTTGTTTTGGGGAAAAGTTCGCCCCATTAAACGATTAGTTCCCCAGTTATTTGCGGCCTCAACGTTTGTCATTCGTGACAATGGAGGACCGCACACCGCGATACAACGCTTATCCAGATCCAAAATGGCAGGAGTGTGGATTGAGCCAAGGACCTCTGGGTTCTACAGAGCGAAACTGCGCTCCACCTGCTCCGAGCGGCGGTGCACTAACGAACTCGTCCAAGGATCCCTTTGAGGATTAGCCTTGCCTTTTTTCGCTGAGCAAGACAGAGCAGGCATGAAGTAGGAGCAGGACGAATTACGGATTTGAAGGAGGTTTGCTTCATGGACCAAGTCTTTAAGCCTACGATAGATGCCGAGCTTCTGCTCAGGAAAGACTGAAGATCGAGTCCTGTTTTCCATGACTGATACATCGCGCGGGGTGTATTTGCATCTGATCTGTTCTAGTGCATTCATGTGTGGAAACTAGGCAAACTGACTTTTTACTGGGGAAACATGTTGCGACGGTGAAGTGTTACTTCTTGTTATCATATGGACGGATCGGGGAGTATAGAAGGCCTGTCGAGACGTGCCTCTGGAATACTTTCAGCGGTGTGTCTGCCGTGTTTCGCTACAGAAAACCTCATAAGGCAATAACATTGCGTCTCTTTTATAAATACTAAATTTAGCTGATTCAAATGTGACGGACCTACTCGCGACTCCAACGTCCATAGGTGGCGCCACAATTGTTTTCTAAAATGGCGATTGTAAGTACGATCGGAAATGCATGCTTGAATTCCAGTTGCTGAGCCTGTCTTGTGTGCTGGATATACTGAGCTTCAAGAAATATTCTCACTCATACGAGGATGTTTGATTGTTATCCGCGCAGGTTTCCTCTTTTTCCGGAAAACAAAAACGGTGTTTAGCGTAATATTTACGTTAGGAGGCACGTTTTAATCCAAGAACAAAAACCGAACAAAAATATATCGAAATCTTGTCGACCCTGAGACGATAAATCTCAGGGATCTGAGAATCGACATCTTGTAGACCCATCTCAGGTTCTACAAGATGTCGATTTATTACCAACTCGTCTGCACTCTTTCACTGCTTATAAATTATATTTTGGATTTATTTACTCGATACAAGTGTTAATTTTGGTTTCTCTCTTAACTCAGGTTGTGTCTCACAGCGTAATTATTTAGCTAAAAACTTTTCGCGGAAACATTATTTTGTGACATACGTGTCACATTCAGGTATTTCAAAATATTTCGGAGAGTTCAGCGTTCTTTAAAGACTGGGTTTTTCATACAGCTTAGGTGTAACATAGAATATTGTATTTATTGAAAAAATCAGCGCTGATATTTGTGTGTATTTCCTATTTTTTCTGGCTTAGATTATTGGCATGTGAAATAATGAATTGCGCCCCTTTAATGTGTTTTGGGGTATTTAGAACATTAACTGCTTTAGCATTCTTCCAACACAAAAATAACAGAATGAATTTAAATTTTGCAAAAATATGGACACGGGTGATGAGATTAGATTATGTTCACAATATATATCAATTAAAAAACGCTGTTCTCAGTGCAAAGAAAAAAGAAGACGGAATCCGAGTAAGACAGCAGAAATGTGCGTGTTTTTTAAGGCAACGCTTGACGTATAGGACGTTATATTACATCTGGTTTTAATATTTATATTGAAAACGATGTCAAAGTTGTTCATATGCTAAAAGCATGAGACCTTTCTGTAAAGACTATTGTGGTTAATTGACTTATTTTTATGATTGTGGCGTTTATTGGGAGCCTACATTACCGGAAGTTGTATTAATAATAATTCAATTAAGATGTTTATATATGACGTCGTTTCTAAAGGTATAATGTAATGTGTTGCTTATATTCTTATTTCAAGCACGGGAACAACCATGACAATTCAAATTTGCCAAAATATCATCACTAGTGCCAATTGCAGGATTTTAAAATAACAAGTGATAAAATAGAAAGTTTAAAATCAATCAAAAACATACTAGCTATTCTAAGAAGCAAATATTCTAAATGCACCGCCATTAATTCGGGACAAAAAACTACAAAATACAAAACAAAAATCCGTTCTTTTTTTCTCTCTCAAGTGACAACATTTTTGTAACATTTATTTTCTTCAATTTTTCGCGCCGTTGTTCTGGAAATTTCAGCCTTCCCAATTCAAAGGAACGCCTACCCGCTTGCACGTCTGCTCACTGAAGCACGTTTGGTTTGTTTGTACACGCAATACTAGAACTATCTAGTAAGATACAATCACATACGTGCCGCAGCACTATATTGAGACGGTCAAGAGTGTTGCTTGCATTCAGAAATGACAGCCATCATCGCAAGCAGTTCTGCCGTACTCGCTGAGCAGGAGAACCGTGGAACCCTCACTAGAGCGCTTTCCGTTTCCGCCGCAGGAGGGCGATCAACGAGCTGGAGACGCGAATAGCGATCAAAATGTCCTCACAATGTCATTTAAAGCTGGAACGGAATAGCGATCAAAATGTCCGCACAATGTTCATTTCATACCATCATTTCATACCAGAGCAGGCCCTCCTTGCGTCTTGGTCCCTAGTCAAACCTCGCTTTCTCTCCCCCTGGTGTCTCCTTGTCACGTCCAGCATGGTCATGCTCACCAAGTCGCCGCTTCTAATCAGCTATTCCCGTTTCAGCCCGCTCCTTCGTGCTAGGCATTCTGAAGAGTGCGGCACATCCAGTGAACGCCTCACCCCGCTTCCGGCCCATGCACACAATAAAGAGAATAGGACGGCACATATGCCTTGCTCTCCCTCACATGCGCATGCATTTCGATCTGACTGCCGTAATCTTTGAATTCAGTGACTTAAAGTAAGGCTACCGCATTTACTACACATAACTTGGGGTTCTGAGCTACAACAAGTGGAGGACAGAGCGTGGGGACGGTGACTGCGCATTACGTTTAAGCACTAGTGCTCTTGTTCGGATCATGCGGTGATATCATGGCTTGAAGTTCCTCCTGTGAACGAGCTCACTGACTGCTCCGTCCGAGTGATCGGAACCTCCTTACCTGTTATAGGTTGGGTTCCGTAACGGGTTTGCGATAAATACCGACAAGACCCGATAGGCCGCCTCGGTAGCTCCGAGGAAAAGCACCGGCCTACGGATCCCAGGTAGCGGGTTCAAATCCCGGCCGAGGTGCCCGAAATCTGACGGAGGCTCGTAGCAGAGAAGGCGCCTTCTGAGATTTCGACAGCACGATGAAGTATTCCAAGGTGGTCAATATTATTTATATCCTCCACTGGAGCGTGCTAGATCTCCCCCGTATAAATTCGCACCTCGAACACCCAAATTTTAAAAATTAAAAAAAAAACTCCGAAAATATTTTCAAGCCTGTTTTATTTGAGTCGGGACGAACCGAAAAACCCCGGTTTTGAGTTGTCCCATTGAATAAAAAAAAGCCCATGCTCCACGGGCAGAATATATTTATCTATAACTTTATCTTCTGCTCACTAAGAACACGGCTCCCCAACTGCTTCCTTCTTCGGAACCACACTTCTTTATGTCGTTTTCATAGCTTATGGGTACAAGGACGTTTTTTAGATATTCATGTCACATATATTCATAACAAATGACTCCCTCAGCCTGAGTGCGATTAGTCTTGTAGGATAAGACTATCATGAGATAATTGGAACAAAAAAAGTAATGGATGATGGGTGATCAGCTTAGAACCTAATACCGGTGTCACGGAGTTAACTTCTTGGTGGTTTTTTTTCACAATGCATCCAGGAGATCGATTAAAAATATCATTCAGCAGAATCAGACTACCTAATTCCGACGCTACCTACGTTGTCTGCAAATCTTGATTCATTCTTCGACGAATTTCAGGAGGAATTGTGTCATTGCTTGGAAACATCGACGGCAAAGACATGTGGAAGGCCCTATCTGAAGACCTGGCATCCCCTCGGCAAGAGGTCCTCATTAACATTGATCCAACGGACAACATCTCGGCGCTGATTGTCGGGCGACACAAGGTAGTACTTGGATCGTACAAGGAAGGAATGTACGACCTGCGCACAAAGGCCCCTGGAGGCTCTCGTACCGTGGATGGTCTAGACCAAATGATGCTATCTTCTCGCACCGGAAACGTGCTGAAATGATTTCTACAACGTACCCCAGCTCACAGTTAGGCCTAACTGGCGCAATGAAACCGTCGTGAGATGCGACCAGTACGCCCCGGGACAACTTCGTATCTGCCAGCCCTCCCCTACTACTTTGACCTTGAACATGATCCCTGCGAGCTGAACAACTTGGCGGCCTCCAACGTGACGGTGAGTGCGCAAACTAGAAAAGTGTAGGTGTCTCGCAATTGAAATACTGTCGTTGCAATCCATGACGGCATCAACTTTGAACATAAATATATACCCACATTGTAATTCAAATGTTTGCAGGCAAATTATGACCATAAAAATATTCAAGTGCACTTTAAATTAGACTAGAAACATAAAAATTGTAGCTTCCACGACATGCAGAAGAGAAAAATGCAGGTAGGTGTGAACGATTTGTCGTCTTGTGTCTGTGATTAACCTTTCAGTAACGTATAGTTCCACCAACGTAGTCAATATCTCAACTTAGCCATCACTACGCCAAACAAAGGCTCATTACGAATACAGAGTAATGAGGTCATCTTAAATGGGCGTTCATAAAGTTCGTATTATTGTCACGAAGGAATAGAGATTCAGCACTCAAACTCGAGTAGGAGTTGAGACTTTCTCTACATGTTCGCCACCAAAAGTTACCGACTTTTTCCAGCGATGCACCACATGCCGGAGGCCATTGTTGTAGAACTCCTCGTCTTGAGTCTTCAGAAATCGCTCCACTTCAGCAATCACTTGGTCCATGAAATGCTTTCCTCTTATTTAGCCACACTAAAAGCTTCTGTGCCATTTAACCAAAAGTGTCGTAAACTGGGACGTTGTCCCGAACAACGCTCCCAGATTGGAATGAATATCCTTGGCATTTCTTCCCTTCAAATGAAAAAAACGGATCACTGTATGTGCTTGGCACCGACGGGCGGTGCCAATTTTGTTTCGTCTCCCTAGCGGTGTTTCGAGCTACTATAGCATGCAATGTTTATACTGTGCGGAAACTAGAGGGACGCACGCTCATGTTGATGCCTGTTTTGTTCCGTTTCCTTTAATTTTTTGTGCCGATAATACGAACTTTATGAACGCCCCTCGTACATTTCAATGTCACATACTACTTAGGTCAGTTAGAAATGAGGCAGTGGTGGTGGAAATTGAAAAAATGAAATTCTTTTCAATTAAAGATGGTTAAGGATAATGAAGGCGCGCCGAGAAAACACAGCGATTAAAGAGAGCGTTATTAAAATATTTACTAATCTTAGAGTGCTTTGTAACAGAAAATTAGGCGAGCTGAACAGCATTATCTAATGAACTTAATGTTACATCTTTATTTTTTGTTTTGTTTTTCTGCGCATCAGCCATGGCCAATTCGAGTCATTACAGCGAAACAGATATGGTGTAGTAATTAAATAAAAAGTATGAAAGCGGACGATGTGCGACATAAGAAAATGAAATTGTGAAAAGGCTGTTTTTTACGGTAAAAAACTGAAACCTAGAAATATTACTTCTTTGTTTTAAATGACCTCTTGTACATATTGCTACATGTTTCGAAATACGTCGTGCCCAATTAAACCCACTTTCAGTGACCTACAACTTGTAGTTATAATTGGCTTCGAAATGCCATCTCACTGAAATATAATCACTATATAAAATATCGATTCACCAATGTATCATTTCTAAAAATTCAAACCGCCTTCTCCTATTTCATTTCAGGGGTAGAGATAAAATAACGTATAAAATATTAAAATTATTCTGTAGTACTTTATAAAATAACGGTATAGAAGGAACTCGAAAAATACAGCATGTTTTAAGTGCACATGTGATTGAATGATTATACTGTATATAATAATAATTCGCTTATTTCCATCAGCATTGATGGTGGAAAAAACTATAAAAATACAGCTGGACAATGCCCTAGACCTCCTACATCAGGCTTACGCAGCAGAGACATAAAAACAGTATATATAAAAAGAGGTGTTCAGAACACATACACCAAGTCAAGAAGAACAAATACTTCGTGAAGTAATAAAATGAAGTAAAAAAGCATACCGCCACTTTACCCATGAACATTTTAAAACATTGTTTAATTGTTTGTATGACATTTAGCTCAATCCAACCTACTGCCATTTATTTCGATCAGTAATTTACGTACCTTATATCTAATAATCTGAAGGTTGTAATTTTGTTCTTCACGCGATGTACAACCATAACTGATACTCTGGAATATAGCGAATGTTTTCATTAGCGCGGAATGCGACAGGACTTGTATCTCACTCTACGCGACATGCCAATATAATAAGTCCTGAAATGGTTCTGCAATGACTCGAAACCAACAACATTCCTTCAGTCAAGAACATATTTTAAATATTAAAGGATGTCGATTTATTCTCCGCAGAAACTTAAGGAGCTCATCAAGAAGATTCAGGAGTACGCCAAGGGTATGGTTCCGCCTGCAAACAAACCGTTGGATCCCAGGGGACTGCCACAATACAACCACGGCTTGTGGGGGCCATGGGAATGACAACTTTTCGAGTGAACACCGAATAATTGCAATAGTATTAACATTTGAAAAAAAAAATCTCGAAAATGTTTTCCTCCAAAAAAAATTAAAAAAATACTTCAAATAGGAATAACAAAAAACGTAGGATGTCCACAGACAATGTCTGTCTTGTCTGTTTGTCTTCAATGTCCCTCTTTCCTTATTGTAAATTCACATACAACCTCATTCTTTTTATTCTCAAAAGAGCTTGGTGTTTTATGAATGTCTTCGGTGTTTTATTTTTTCTGTTTTAAGTACTCATAACTACAGCACGTTCGCTTTAACAAGTAAAAAATAGTTTGTTTTGTTGATTATGCATGATTAAGGTTGGGTGAGAGACACTTTCGAGTGCATAAGACCATATCGTATGCCTTAAAACTTCGGAAAATCTATTACGACCAGGATATACCCAGGCGTCATCTATCGGGAAGCCATGAAACCCTTGGCATTGCCGTGTGTTCCTATTTTTTGCGCATAATTCTTTCTTTTTTCTGGCTTGAAACACTTTTCATAATGTCATAAGCGACCGCCTCGTATAGATAGAGTATACATTTGATCTCGTAAATACCGCAAACATTTTGCTCTAGTTAAAGTGTAGATCAAGGATCACCTGATTGATGGAGCCAGAGTGCCTGTTAGCTGTGTACAAACTCCCCTTACGTCATTTGATAATGAATATTAAAATATGGATATGCGAAATATAAGCAAATTTCCATGATGAAGAACTGTGGAGTTCGCAAAATTTCGGGTTATCTGTTTCTAATAAGATACATTTTAAGCGGAAGTTCTTACTAGCTAGTTGTAGAAGGAAACATGTCCTTGTAAAATATTTTCTGAATCTTGTCTTTTTTTACATATGAGAAACGTTGTAGGACGTAGTGAAATGCATTCTTAATTCAATATTTTTTTAATAATTTAACGATGTTTATAATGATATGTAAAACATACTATTTCATTGGCAGCTGATAATGTATTTGGACTCTTTAATCTAATAAATCAAACTTAATTTTTATCGTGATCACTCCTGTACGCACTTAAACGCCACGCAATATAACATGCGGCAGTGATGCAACTAGAGCGAGCGCTGCTTTAGTCAATTTAAATTGTCTGGTCAAATTTTGGCCCTCTGGCTGATTCCTGACTTCGTTTGTAACTCCAAAACATTGTGATCCATCAAAGAACATCCTTTCTCCCGGTTTGCAGTAGAACATATCTGTGTACGTCTTGCTGATTTTCATAAACGTGTGCATTCTGAAAAGTAGACAAAGAAGATGACGCTATTAATAGAAAGAGACGTGTCCTTCGTTTCCTTAATATGATCACATTTTAGAACAATTTCATTTCTAAGGTTGAATGAACAAGAAGATGGAGAATGAAATAGCGTAATACTGATCATTCGTTTTCAAAATAAATATGCAACCTAGCTGGAATGTGAGAAATATTATTTTTAAGTTACATCTTCTGCTTGGTCTAACTAATCAAACATGCGCTAACCAGAGTCCAGATTAGCATACTTTAAATCGTGCAATGGCAGAATATTTTAAAATTAGGACACTTCGAATTTATCGAAGGGTGTCGAAGCAAATGTGATCTTGCTTCTATTCAAAAATGTAAAGAAAATGGCAGATATGGGCAATAAAGAGTGATCAGGAGCAGAAGTCTACTGCAAAACTATCGATTGAAACACACAAAAATCTATTTTTGATCCTGAAAATATAAATTTCAGGAAATATCAATTTGTGATATAGAGTCGTGCTAGCGAAGTGCCCGTCCAAAATATCGTTGTGGTTGGCTTTCCACGATTGGCCAAGCGACAGAGCATTGCTAAGACTGTCAACTTCGACGGGGTTCCTTTAAGGATGCGATTGCTTCAGCATCCACCGCGCTTTTACGCACCACCGAACTTGCCGTCACAACTGATGATAAGCAGCCAGCATCGCAATTCGTGACTTCACGGCGATGCAAATCCTAGTAGTGACGTCAAGGATGGTTACAACGAGTACGCTTTACCCAAACGCCTCAGCATTGCACTTTCGGGTGACAGCACTATCGGGGTAGCATCACTCGTTGTCGTTAAGTATGGAACCACGAAAGGAAAACTATAGTACATGTAATTTTAAGGTTGCACAGGGCTTCGTCTCCAACACTCTTGGGGGGGGGGAGACTACGCATTTGGAAGGAACTGGGATTTGCAGACATTGATGGACGAATGGATAGGGAAAGAATTGCGGTAACTAATATGAGGTTGGAAGATTGGTGAAAAGATCTAGGGAGGGGTGAAAATACAGATAAAAGTAAGCAGTGGGAACGTTTCAAAGGAGGAGCAGGGTGGTGTTAAATCAAAATTTGTACAAATTTAAAAACAAAGAAGGGATGACGAATTGTGAGGCTAGGAGGCGCAAGCTGCCGCCCTTTACATCCCATCCATCCATCCATAGCCCACTTATCTTTGATGGTAGTGTTTGGCAGTACTTGAATAAACTCGTCTGTGAAAAAAGACGCCATCCCTAAATTACCTGGTTTGCGTAAATATTCTCTCTCAATACGAATCAAGGTTTGTTAATCATACAAGCACTGAAATCAGAATTCAGGCATTTACGAATAACAAATCGGTTGAGGAAGATGTATTTATGAAATAACCTTGCACGTGGCTTCATAACAGCTGTGGCAATTCTCTCGACAACACTATACCAGGTGGCTGTTTGACGTGAACTCAACGGTACTTAACCTCATATTCGACTGTAGCGGTATGTTTGAAATATACGTAGCTCACATTACAGCTTCAGCGTTGTCACATGGAAGCACAAGTACTAGCAGGTACGCCTTCGTAGAATGTAACGCGTGTGAACAATGACGTTACCAAAGCTTACTTGAGCTCATCCGAGCCGAAACAGGATCCACAAACGGTGAACAAAATTTCTGAAATTAACGATACACGAAAGGCAGAAATTAACAGCTCTTGAACGAGATCAACTCTTTGCGAATTACCGGTTTGGAGATTTAAACAATCTATGAGCCCTTACCTGGACTTTTCCTATAGAATTATTCAAACTGTACGCGTTCAGCAATGTTTGCTCCTAAAGCTTTGAACAGCCTGATCTTTGGCCTGACGTTCGTCCTAACAATTTGAACAGACTGAAGGTATTTGATTGACGTTTGTGCTAAATATTTGTACAATCTTAAGGTGATCGGCAGACGTTTGTGCTAAAGATCTCACAATGTGGGCGCATTTGACTGATGTTCTACAAATATGAACAATCTGAGGGTCGTTTCCATAACGTCTCTCCTGACGATTTAACCGATCTCGAGGAGTTCGGCTGACAGCAATTTGAAAATTTGTGGATGTAAATTCGGAAATTTTCGTTGCGACTGTCCAGTATGATCTACGCATTCATAGAGACGAACAGCACTCGATGCTAATGAAAAAAGTGTTTAAAACATTTGTTTTTTCTTATCAATATGAAAATAAAATCGATATTTAAAATGCTTTGTTTGACTGTTTACTGGCTCTTCAATCGAATGGAGCATAAAACCTTTGTGACGTGTAGTTAATTTATTTGGGACTCAGAAAACATTGTCTTTCCATCACCAACACCCTGCAACTCAGCTGAGGTCTGCACAGATATTTTTGTTTATGACATTATTCATTGATGCTCACGAACAGCAACACGCCATAACGATGGTACATGACAACAAAAAGAACAGGAAACAAACGCACACACATCAAACACACTAATATTTAATACACGAAATACCAAAATCAAAATAATATTTTGTTATGATTCTGACATTGCTAAGCTTTTTTTGCTTTATCGCTTAAAGTCATGAACATGGCAATTGAAGGTGACGAAATACAATTACACAAAACTTCCATTCGAGTGACTAGCGAAAGCTGGGAGCACACCAACATAAAACAGTTCCATTGACCCCAGAGAGTAAGGAGATAAACAAAACTTTACAGTGGGAAATACACTTGAGCATGAGCACTTTGCAGTTTAAAATCTTTTGCAAAAAGATAAAAACAAATCGTAAAGACATCTTTATTCTGAAAGTGTGTCCATACTTATTTTTCTTCATCATTTAGTTGTAGTCACAATATTATTTCCGTTGTATCGGTCATGAAGGAAAGGAATATATCTTCCCTGAGCCCTTTCAATGCGTTTAGAGTTTGAAAAATTAAGTGAATTTTCGGCAGTAGAAGCAAAATGCAATTTTGAGGGCACAAAGCAATTAAACAACACAAGCGCAGATGACAGTATTTTAAACTCTCGCGTAACTATCTACAATATGCTGAGCATCCTCAATGATGAAGCCACCACAGCGTTAAGGCAAATATCACACAAATAAAGGTCGCAGCATCAATGGAAATCCTACAGCTTCATTTATATTATTAAGGAAGGTAGCGCGTAATAACCAGGACTATGCACGATATATAAAGAGCATCTTACCGGTAAATTATTACCAGAAATTGTATTTGTAAGCATTTCCCAAATTTGTGGCCACACATTTGGTAGTATCTTGAGTAGGAGTCACCACTGTCATAGGAATTAATAAAGCCATAATTTGCAAACATATCTGGTGCTAGAAGTTAGTAAGTGAATCATTATACTCCGTGAATTCTTGTATTGATATGATGTGCAATTTATTTTGTTCCCAATATTATTTTTAGAGCAATTGCTTCTAGCAATTGTTTATAGAAACTATTGCTTTGCTTAACAGCCAGGAGTGCTGAAAATAAAACGTTAATGATGTAGACAATTTGCAACATGTACTGCAGATTTTATGAACTCATATAAGTGTTCATACATTCGGGTTCATATGAATAAAGTATCCAGAAATTTTTGTTTACTCTTCGCGTCCACAGATTTATAATTCATTGTTATCGGAATATTTACGCGACTTATCACAGCAAAATTACGCGGAGTGTTTCTTGAGCTAAACTAAACGTTTGGGTTACATGCAGCGATTCAACGCGTGGGCTGTGGATACACAATAGCCTTCACGAAAACCCTTGTCTTGCAAGATTGAATTTCACATAAAAAACGCCAAATTATTTATAAAGAGAGTCGTCCTAACAAATAGAGACAAACTCATTTTCTTTCGAACCATTACTTATATCAAATACGTATTTATCTTCAACAACATTATTCACGGTATTCGTGCGGTGGACTTCCTCGTGTTTTCGCTTCATCGTGTGCTTTTACTGTAAAGCAGCTGCATGCAGGTCACTTCCGTACTGCGTATTTGTTGCGCTCATCTCCATTTATTTCCACAGGTAATTTTTGGTTTTCCCTTTTGCTGACGCTAAACAACTTTCTGAAGTACCCAGAAAATAGTTGCGAGTCCTGTTCAGGCTGTACGCTACCTCATTCGCATATAACGAAAAGGCATCCACCGGCCTGTGAAGACGAATGTCTCACTAAAAGGGCGATGCCAAACTTTTTGTACTTTCAGTAAACACCACCTCGAATTACTCCTTGGCATTTATAACCTACAAAATTCACGTTGGGTTTCTTGTCGCCGGATGCAATAACAGTAGCAAAAAGAAAAAATAATCGAGAAGAATGAGTTGCGCTGATGTCCTCAATTCGCAGCCAGCACAGGCGGCAACGTAGCATAAAGCCCGTTATATGCCGCAAATATTTGCCAGCCCCACTCGCTGGAGTTGGCAAAGCACAGGTCTCGATCTCAGTTCCACACATTGTTTTAACGTTCGGCTATTGCAACGATTGGGCACAATTCCAAGCAGCACGGAATTGGGCCATGCATTGGCCAATGGCTGGAAATGATCTCTTGGCCAATGGCCAAAGAGTGGACATGCATTGGTCGTTGTTTGGCCGATGGCTGATGACCAGTGGCCATTGGCCAAGGACAAAAGAAAGGCCAGTCATCAGCCAATGGCTGGCCACCGTCTGGCCACTGGCCAAAAGACCATTTCCAGCCATCGGCCAATGATTGGTCAAATTTGTGCTGCTTGGGAAGCCACTGTCCGAATGCATGTTGAAGCAGTGACTGTCACAAGCCCAAATCGAATGCTCACGCAGTGCTCGTGAGTCATTGCATGATTCCCTGAGGATCGCAATGTTGACAGCGCCAACAGTGCGCTCTTCACAACTTCGTCACCGAGTTTTTCGAATGAGAGACAGGAAGGAAACATCCGCTTTTCTGCTTCCAATAACGCATAGACAAACAAGCTTCTTGGTAGTTGGTGTTGAGTGCGAGTGTACTTGTGTCCTTCTAGTGCCAAAAAGGCTAGTCTAAAAAAGTAACATTCCTACTTAATGGCGTTCCACGGCCCCTTTAACAAAAAGTGAAAACATGCAAAACGTCGGTCCAGTATACCAATGATTGCCTTCTCCTTTCCGCCATCTATGTTTACTCTGTAGTAATATGTGTTATGAGCACCCTAGTGAATCAGCATCTTTCGGCTTTGTGATAATCAGCTCGAAAGGCGAATACCCACTCAGACATTTAAGGACCTGCAATACCTTCCCTATGGACATAGAACTTGATACGTAAAGCTGTCGTCATCTGCGAAGTCATTTTCAAACGGTAGAATGGACAGAGTGCGAAGCAATGTACCATACTGGGTGACTCAAGGAGCGGCCAGCCTCTTTAAATCGACCGCAAAATTTGGTTTCTTAACCTATCGCGTTCCGATTTTGTACAGCGTTGGCCACAGATGGTGCATTTTTTCAATAAAATTCGCAAAATGCGAGCTTACCCGAGGAAAAAGTAAAAAAAGAAAATGGCTTAACTCCCATGGAACGCAGCGAAGCCAGCGGTCTTCAAACCATTAGGCGTCCTATGGTTTGAAGACCGGCCTTCGCTGCGTTTCCATAGGAGTTAAGCCATTTTCTTTTTCTTGCTGCAGATAAGCTTGCTTTTGCGAATTTTATGAAAAATTCACCACCTGTGGCCAACGCTCTACAAATCGGAGACGCAATGGGTTAGGAAACCGATTTGCGGTCTATTTAAGACCAGCTCGCCATGAATCTTCAGTAGATCAGAGTCAGATGACAAGCTTCCTACAAACGCCTGACATTTTTGGGCGGCGCGTAGCTAGCATAGTGCAAGGTAAGCTATCAAGCTCCCCGCCCTATGGACAGAAGCGGCGGAACCGGTGCAACGTTGGATTCACATTGCCTGCGGTGGAAGGTGATTATATTTCGGTTACTCTGGCAAACATGAGGTTTACGCAAGAGTTTGTGCAGAAAGAACGTCGATGAAAAACGATCCTTCTTCGTTGCCCGTGAAGGCATTACAACCCGTGGCGCTTGGAAGCTATCCGCCCGCACCTGGCCGCGTGCAGGCTACAGAGAAAAACCACGTTCGGACACCACTCTTCCGAGAAGCTTGTCGAAAGATAGATCTAAGAACGTTGGTGCGAAGGTCGTCTACTATGACTTTGTTTGGGACAATTTTTCTTATCGGTAATTCAAATGAGAGCAGATTGTCCTTGGCGGATTAGCGTGGCTTGGTTTGCCACGAACAAGCTGGACCCAATGGATACAGCGCTCGTATTTAGCGCGCCTATGGCTACTACAGTCCGGATTACGTGATGACCTTTTGCTGACCAAGTGGTCGGAATAGATAATTTCAATGATGGCATTCCATGCGCTGCCATCTTTGTCGATTGTGATATGGAACGCGTACTCAGCAAGCGCAGTAGCTCCCTTGTGTGGAATAAGAGACGCCGCTCATGCGTCTGCAACCCAGTGACTCAGCATTTCTAGCCTGGGTGATATTTGCTAGAAATGTTTTCAGCGACTTCTCGAGGTATATATTATTTAAGGCAGAAGGGTCGTCGTTTTCAGGTACTTCATTGGAAAAGAATCTTCACCACAGACATTTTTTGCAGAGTTGCCATTATATAGACCAAAAAGACCTCCGACGTCACACCATTGCTGCTCCTCTGCTCGAACAATTTCCAGCACCACTTCCAAGAAGGTACAAAAATTATTTTATGAACACTAGCTTTATAGTACACGGCGTTCCCCAGAAAAGATAGCCGCATGTTTTCGCCCGTACAAGAAAACTATGCATTAGAGAAAGCTCAATCTCCTAGAGAATATGAAGTGAAGGACGATTGCAGTTCCTGGGCCTCCGGTTAAATCTACAGAAGGACCGTAATTGTTGGATGAATGAGCCACGTGAAAACAAATTTCGTTAAGTTTCGTCTCACTGAAAAAATAGTAAAAAGACCATAGCCTCGATGTGTCTACAAGCGGCTCTGAAGAATTCTTCAAGGAACAGTGCCCATTCAAGTTTCGAGAAGCAGGTAAGGCAGCTGGAGAGAGCGAGTTTCCCTCAGGGCACTCTGACTGAGGTGACATTAAGTCAGGTAACGATAATTAAAGGGTTACCGAGGCAACCCCGCGACAGGAATGCTGAGAGCTCGGTGCGATGCACCCACGGTTTTTTCACTGCACCCAATAAGCTGTTGCGGTTGTGCCGTAGAATCCACAATCCCTGTGATTCTAAGAGATCCTTGCAAAACCAGGCACCGCACGAAATACATGGAGGGCACTACGGGAGTCGTGTATGAAATACCCATGTCACTTGGCTCTTTTTATATCGACCTGACAGACCGGTGCTTTAATGATCTTGTGCGCGAATATGCTACGGCCATGCAAGCTACCCCGTCGAAACATTTTGCCACTCTCGGTAGTCGTCGCCTTTGTGAACCGTCAATCAGCCACAGGAGGTTTTTTGCTAGGTATTCAGAAAAGTTTCTAGAGAGGTACATGACGCTTTCGAAATAAACGCAAAGAGCAATAGGTGGATAAGTGACACGTCATTGTCTTTATCGGCAAATTAGTATTATTTTTGTTGCAAGGGATACACCTAAATGCAGGCGCGTAGCCAGGGGAAGTGTTCAGAGAACACCCCCTGAAATTTGACCTTATCACATATATATATATTTATTTATCGTGTGTGTGATTGTACCAGCACCTTGAAACACTCCCCGAAAATATTTTCTGGCTACGCCACAGCCTGAATGAGCCGTGACTGTCTTTTCTGCCACGGCTATATATATATATAATTTGCTTTCTCGAGTAAAATATAATCCTGCGTGCGAGTATAGTTTTTTCTGGCGCTTATTCACATGAAAACCAATCTGGGATGCATTCTAGGCACTGCAATTTGTAACAGTGAAATTGTGCAGATGATAAGGCCTATGAACTCTTCCGTCACTTTCCGTGCCGCTGATGCAAGAGTGCACTAAATGTCACAGGGGAATTTCTCTGCGGCAAAGAAAGCGCTGGAGGCAGCGAAGGAAGAATTGCAATTTCCGCAGCATGATTACTGCGATATGTCTCTGTCGTAAGAGCAACTGATCATTTCCAACAACCCCACTCGAGTGAACAGTGCTGAATAAAAAAAAGCTCATTGTTCGATTCTGTTTTTGTTTTTTGTTTTCAATTCGCAGCCCGTTCAGTTGAAGGCGAGAGTCAACTCTAAAATATTATAATAGCCGAATGCTCGGAATCAAATTTGAAAATCTAACTGGTGGATGATATACAACTTCAAATACTTGCGTATTCGCACCCCTATATTGTATAATGCTTAGGAGCCTCTTTTACACGGAAAGATGGTAGCAGCTCAACACACTAAAGATGACTTTTGATAATGAGGGTGGGCTTCTGTGAGTCGTTCAAAAGCATACAGTATATAGACAAAACAAAAACAAACTTACTTAACCTCTTTGCCGTGAATGAAGCGGATGACAGCCTGAAAGACAAAGCGGGAAAAACGTTAAGAGCTTGTCTGGCAACAACAAGAACAAAGAGGGGTATAAACGTCGCGTTAGACCAACAACGTAGAGCACCTGGCACGTCCCAACCTAAGGCCCCAACTTGGGTTTATAAACCGGCTTTATGGGGGCTGCAACCTCTACTTTTTGACTTTAATCTTCTTCGTTTAGATTCCTGTTTTTTTTTTTTTTGCTACAAAACGCTGTTGCATCCGGCTAGAAAACGGCTGATGTTGCGAGGCCAAATAACTGTGGAGAGGATGTTGCACCGACTCTACAATTGCTTCGTTGCGGCACGTGCAGCTAACAGTACAGGCTCCATTTTGTTATGTAGAAAAGGTAGGGGCATGCTCTCCATACCTCTTCAAGAGAGCATCCTGTTTGCGCAAAACCCGATTAAATATATAAGCAAGTTTGACTTACGCTGCATTGATAGCGTGAACGAAATTTATTGGGGAACTTATAAGGTAATAACTACGATATGAGGACTCAGAAAATGAACGCAACATGGTAAGTCCTCTAGAAGAGTCATTGTCGTTTATGTTGTGTCTCTGTTTAGTGTAACAGTTATGCCGGTGCTGATATTTTATGCCGAAACAAAAAAACGTGCACTTTAAACTGGCGTCATTAACCCTTTGATTTATCTTACAACGCTTAATAGTTTCTCTGACTTGTATTTCGCTCGTTCTCTCGTAAGACGAACATATTGTGTGTTAGAATGTTAAGAAAAAAATGATCAAATGCTTATAATGCAATTAATGCAAAGTTGCGACGTCTAACTCCTAGTTAGCTCAGTTTGTAGAGCACTCCAATGGAAATGGAGAGGTCCCTGATTTGATACAAGGACCAGGCGAAGTTTTTCGGTCGCGCACCAGCCACCTAGCTGTGTTTGGTGTTTTGTGTTTGTCCTTTGTCTCCTTCGTTGCCCTTCTCCAGAGATTATGATTGTCATTATCAAATGCTTAGGTTTACTCTTCTAGGTGAAGCTTGATATTTTGGGCCACTAGCTTACACTGACGTATTCACTATAAGTACAAAATAAATGCAGATAGAGTGATGATTCATTTTATGTTCATCGTATGCAACTTGTTATAGGAAGTTTAAATTATTTGCATGCGTATATTTCTACAGTTTCTAATCAGCGGAGTTTTCGTCAACGTGTTTATCTCCGTATTTTCTCACTAAATATTACAGCTGTTCATATTAACGGGTATGAAACAACTAGCTGAACAAAAACGAGCAATTCTTTTATGAGACACTGATACTCTAGGCAATACGCTAAAATTCTGGTAGTATAGTGTGTTATTGCCTTGAGAGAACAAACACATTTTTCCGTTTAAGGGTAAAATATTTAATGCTCTCTAGTTCTTGGAATTTTTTCAAGTTTATGACAAATACGTACATTTCAGATTTTAAGTAACATACATGAAGAAAGAGTAGCGCTAAAATGATAGGACAGAAAATAAATGAAACACATCATGAGCGCTAACTTGCAACTAAAAGGGTTTATTGAAAAATTCAATCAAACAAACATATCTCGAGCTCACACACGTGGTACAGCTTCACAGCTATCATAATGAATAAAGACAACACAGCGTCCATACGAAAAACGACAAAGTTATCTTCATGATTAAAGGCGGCAATAGAAACAGTGTTGTAATGATCCATCTATATGCACTGCACAATATGCAGAGTCATGACGTAACAGGTAGGGCGCAAAAAGTGCATTAAAACATTAAAAAAACGCCTTAAGGAAACAGCATGGACGCTATGCAACAAAAATCATAAAACATCCTAAGCCTATCGATAAAATCGTACTCTTTTCCCATGAAATGTAAAGATGGGACGCTAAAACACGAGTCTTGGTCACAATCGTATATGAGAGCCGCTTCTAGCATCTCCCTTTCCAATCTTTCTTTTCTGCCGCCCACCACTTGCACACCGTTGAATGTAGGTGAACATCCAGAAGCTTTGCAGTGCCTTGGCAGGTTCGAACCAAAACCGTTGATCAGTGAGGCAGCGTGCTCTCGCAATCTGTCATTAAGACACCGTCCGGTTTTCCCTATATGCGCCCTACCACAACTCAAAGGGATCCGATAAACTACTGCGGTGGCTCAGGGCACAAACTCATTATCATACTTCTTACCAGAAACCGGAAACTTGACATTTGGTCTGGTGAACATCACACACATATTGGAAAACTTGGAAGGGGCTGTGAAGCGATGTCCACACAGGATCGGGCTGCTATTATTTTCAGGTTGTGCGATACTTTACGCACATAAGCCGACTTCAAACTTTTTTGACGCTTTCTTTGCACAGTGTTTTGGCTTTTTAACTTCTCAAGAAGGGATTCCGCTATCCCCTCGAGAAAAAAAAAACAGTGGAAACCACTGTCGCCACTTTTAGGCATAACACCTGTAGGTCGAAACACTCGCGAAGGATATGCGGACAAGATTTCAGGAGTGCCGACCGTAGGCATAACAATTCGATACCCTTCTTAATCAACTTCGAGTCGGCTGAGTCATAAGGTAATAGGAATTTTTTTTGTCCGTAGCAAAATAGACAATTGGGCGAGTTGGTAAGAGTTCATCATAACTAGGGTTCGGATTTTTCGATTTAAACCGATAAAAACCGATAAAAGTACGTCGAATCCATTTTCTAACATTCAGTTTTAACCGGAAAAGGTCTCTTTGATCTTCCAGTCGTACCGTGGAGCCGTGGCGAAAAAGTGGAACGACAGTGTCTATCGAAACGTGTCCGAATGTATGGGATGCACGGATGCCATCACGACGTTTCGGTTTCATGTGCGCATCATTGATCGGAGCCTGAAGTCCGAAATGCCCGATGACTTCGCCATGTACGAGCGTGTTTTCAAACTCGTTGTAAGGAAGACTGACTTGATGCAAGCTCTGCATGTTGTGCTTCAAAATGTCGCACCGTGTCTCTTTTGGTGGTCACAATTGGTTGATTGGCCGATTTTGGCTCAGGTAGCGCTTCATCTCCTCAGCCTGCCAGTGTCCAGTGTCAGCGTTGAGAGGGCATTCTTGAAGCTCAGGGTCATATTAACAGGAAAGAAAGAGTGCGGATCAACGAGGAAAGCCTGGGACAGTACATGTGTGTGTCTATAATAAGATCAGTAAACATTTCGGCAAGATCTGCCTGGTTAGGTGAGTATTAAGAAGATTACGTGATCTTATAATAAGATCACGTAATCCTGATGTACAGAAGGTGAAGCTCCATGTTTTTTGGGCATAGGCTTTATATCTGACTTGTTTCTACTTCTGTGTTTTTTTTCCTCTTTCTTTTACAGTTGCACACATTTGCAAAATCAATTGTCCATTTCTTTTTCAATATATCTGTGCCGTTATTCTTTTAGTGTTCACAAATATCATAGCTACAAGGATCATCTGATCCGGTGTCCGTTGGTGTTTAGTTTATATTCACCGAAAAAAGCCGATAAACTTTTCTGGGCATAAATATACGCCGAAAACAAGCGAAAATTTAATTTTAAAACAAACACCGAAAAAAGTACGCTGATTTAAAAAAATTAGAAACCGAAAACTCGGAAACCTAATCATAACTTACAGCGCGACTGGGACAAGTCTTTGTCCGTGGCTTGTACATCGAGCACATATGTTCATCCGAGTTCAAGGACAACCGGACGTCTAAAAACTGTAAAAATCCGTCCACCGGAAGCTTCAGTGTGAACTTCAAATGGTTAGAGCATCTAATAAAAACCTTTAAAATAGACTGGAGCTAGCGAGTTCAGGCATAAAGCATCGCACAACCTGAAAAGAATAGCAGCCAAATTCTGTGTGGACGTCGTCTTCATGACCCCTTGCAAGTTGTCCAATATGTGTGCAATGGTCAGCGGATTAAATTTAAGTTAAATTGCCGGGTTATGGTACGAAGCATGTTAACCAGTTTGTACCCTGTGGCCCTGAAGTAGTTGATAAGATCCCTTTGAGTTGTAGTAGGGTCTATATAGGGCAAGCCGGACGCTGTCTTAATAACAGTATGCAAGACCACACAGCCTCACTTATCAACGGTTTTGGTTCACACCTGCCAATGCACTGCAAAGCTTGGGCATGTTCACCTACATTGATCGGTGTGCAAGTGGCGGGCCGCAGAAACGAAAGATTGGAAAGGGAGACGCTAAAGCGGCTTTGATATACGATTGCGATCAAACTCGTGTAACAGCGTCGCATTTGTACATTTAATGGAAAAATATTAAGACTTTATGGGGGGGGGGAGGTATAATGTTTTTTTTAATGTTCTTTGGATGCATAAAGTACAGGCTGTTTCCTTAATGAGGTTTGTTTTTCATGTTTTTAATGCACTTTTTCCGCCACTTCTGTAGTGCACATACATTGGATCCACAACACTGCTTTATGCCGCCTTTAATCATGTAGATACCGTTGCCGTTTTTTGTATTGCCGCTGTGTTGACTTTATACGGTCATTATAGCTGTGACGTTGTGAGTCGCGTGGGTGCGCGAGATATGTTTACTCGGTAGAATTTTTCAATAAACCTTTAGTTACAAGTTAGCGGTCGTCCTGTGTTCTATACTTCTTCCGTGTCCCGTATCACTTGCGGTACTTTTTTACCATGTATGTTAACGACCAACTAGCCCGTCAATCCACTATTTCGAGTGACATTTGTAACAACAAAATTTCGTATTTCACCTCGATACATTATATTGCCCTGTCGATTGCTCCAAGAAGAAAACAATTGTTTTGTTTTGTGATTGTGCACAATCACAAAACAAAACATTATAATGGTTATATGGAAGGAATAACAAAAACAGACGCCTTCACCCGCAATCGAGTCAAACTGCAGTTGACAAGCGATGAAGCAAATCACGAATTAGTCAATTGCATGTAGCTGGCTGCCCGCGCGTATTAGTTTATAGTGTTTTCTGTAGGAATTATTTTACCACTTTTACCATGCATATTTAATGAGCAGGGATGGGGAGCGTTTGCTTAATTTGTTTTAATGTTTTTGAAATTGCCATGTATTGGATCATTATGTTTCCAATAAAAATATATTAACGGGTTCAGCGGACATGAGAGCAAGATATCACATGAACATATCTGCCCATTATATGCGCCCTATATAATTTATGAAATGTATGATAGATTTACTGAAGAAATCACACTGGAAATGGTTAGCTTTTCTAACAATGATAATAATATGAATATTCGTCTTAAGTTTCGCTTCAGCGGAGGGACGGGACGGGAAAAAAGTTCAACGAACCAGCTTGACGAGGCTTCAACTTGTCACTTGTGAATACAGGCGCAAGTGCAGAAACACACAAAGAAGTATACTGAAACACAAATACTAGTGGGAAAAAGGAACAAAGAACAGACAATATTGATCAAAACAAGCGCTTACAAGATAAAAAAGTGAAATAAAAACACGCACACACACAAAAAGAACAAGCTCTCGCAAAATTAGAAAGATTCAGCAGAAATGAAATAGCCCATCAAAAACTTGTTCGCGGATATGTCCGGAACAATATTAATATCTAAAAGTTCATTTAAAGTATAAGCAAGTTATAGAAAATTAATTTGTCTCTGTAAGTCCTTCGGGACCTCGGTATGTTCCAGGTATTTTGATAAAGGGTATTGTAAGAAGAAACATGTGTATTCAAACTGAACATTTGCAATAAACTGATATTTTTGCTATAACTGCTGTTTGGAAAAAGCAGTGTATACGAAAATCTTTTATGCATTCGTAAAACAAAATTATCACGAGTAAAAACTACTTAATACCTTTGTTAATGTTTTTTTTTGTAGCTCTTCGGTCCTCAAAAATGTTTAATTAATTTATCTGCAGGATGTGTCTTATCCTGGCTTTACAAACGGCCGAATTCTCCGAGCCTAGTCAAGTTCCTCCAAACATAGTGTTCATTCTGGCGGATGATCTGGTTTGTATCTTTTCAAAAATTCCTCTTTCGGGTGTTTTTTTTTTTCAGATATTCTCAAAATGACACGCAAAGAAGTTAAGAGCAGACGTAATACAAGTTCTTATATTTAGAAAACGTTTTCCAGTCTAACAGTTTACTGCGTCCCCTAGGCTGCTGTTTGTGCTGATTCTTCGTGTATTGTGATGGGTGTATTTTTTTATTTTGCTGTCGTATTTCTACCGCGGTACTGTGTGTGTGTTTTTTGCGCACTGAAAGCGGAAACAGGCCCCTTATTAGGTGAACAGTACTTTAGTTTAAAATCCTATTTAAACATTCTCAATGTACTAGTTTGTTACGATGGAACCCTGCAGTTTGGTCTGCTCGGCACCCCTTCTCTACACTGCTTTCCGTCGCAAAGAGAGGGGGGGGAGGCACACAGGAAAGAGATTATCTCAGTGCATCGGGGACTTACATATAACTAGCGTATCACACTAAAGTCACCACCCACAAGCCTAAACAAAACACTTTCCTTGGGAGTAGATTCTTTTGAGACGCGGATGAGAATACAACTACTAAAAAGGTGCGCTTCACAGTAACCACATTTCAGCCACCTCGATGCTCAAAATCCTTAAAAACAATTATCTCAAACATTTTTTTTTTTTGTTTGATTTTTAATCGCAGAAGTTTTTTTGTTATTCAGAAATGTTATATCAATCCGTTCCAGATCAAAACGATATTTACGTGAGTCCTCACACCCAGTGTTTCCAAGTGCAGGGACATGTCCCTAAACATAGGGACTTTTGGAATTTCTTAGTCCAGTGGAAACGCCCCGCCATCTTCACTGGGATACGTAGAAACTTCTCAAATTTTCTCCAGATATTTTTAAAAATTGGTTTAGAAGGAAATTTAAAGCGTTTTTTTTTTAAATTGAACATTGCTTGTATGTTTTCACCATCAACTGCGTTGTTAAGAACAATACAGTGGCGCCCCATCGAAGCAGACGTCAAGCTCCACACATTGCGGCTGACAGCCGCGTCCACCATGGCGTGGTTCTTGACGAAGACGGGTCGGATGAACACTCGTTTCTTACTCCTAATCCGGAATCATACGCGCAAGAGCATTCTACATCTTTTCTTTTCGGTGGATTCCAAACATTGCTTCAAAAGGTATGATCGTGATAAGCATAGTTATTATAATGTAAGCCAGAGGTTTAACTGGCGCAAGTGTGAGGTTTCAAATTAAAGACCACAGCAACCAGTCTGAAATTGACTTCTCATAATGCATTTATATGAAAAATGTGAGCGCATTTTTCTCTTCGCCTAATTATAAGAACAAATATCGCCAATAATTCGGATGTACTAGACAGCTTAGAACATTTCTCAGTCGCGCAGACGAAAATATTGGTCAGTTACGGCGAGTGTTTTTCAAATTCGGGGCATTAAAAACAGCGCTAAAATGGCGTCGCGCATGTATTTATATGCATTAGTTGACACTGTCAGTGCGAACACGCCATCGGACGCTTTTCTGAAAGGGTTTACGTGCCAAAGCAATTAGGAACATTTCGAAAAGCAAAAACAAAAAAATACGTCAAGAACTGCGCATTAACACTGAGGCCGTACACACATGTGCATGTAGACGATAAAAATAAAGGAAAACCGAATAATTAATGTGATTTCCAATAAATAAGATTTATTTTATTCCTTCTGCTTCTCACACATATGTACGAATGTAAATTTATTCTAGCGTTCAAAACTCATCTCTGCAGGCTCGCAAACTCTTAATATGTGTAAAAGCCAGAAACCTTTTACTGCCAGGATAAATTCAGCACAACAATAAAAGCACTTCCTCCTCCTCTTTCATCATTTTTAGTGGACACATTAGCGGCATATAGACCTCGCAGATTCTCAATATTAGCGTGATCTGGATGTTGGCGCTCCTTGAACAAGTCCTACGTCGTTTTCGACTGTAATTCTTGTTTAGATTCGCCGCTTGTTCTTAGACTCGGATTGGACCCGGAATACTTGGAAGTTAAACATCGCTCGGTGTAACTAGAACAATTTCATTTTTACAAAGTGAATGAAGTTACCTGCTATTCGCTAGGACCTAAGTAAGAAAGGTAATTCCTGTTAATCTCCGGCGAATAGACAAAATCCATGCTCCTTTTACCATAGGAACGCACATGAGCACCGCAAAATTGGACTGGTTTGCTGTCTGCTTCAATTTGAAACCGGAAGTCCTGTAGACACTAGCGCCAGTTGAACCTATAGCCTACATTTTAATAACTCTATGGTAAAAACTTAATGCCTGTATTTTTTTCTATAAGCATAACATTACCAAAGGCTTCTGTGGGTGGAGTACGGTTCCTCGCGCGCACTGAAAACCATGCTTCCAAGTCACAGCGCAAACTCACGATAAACTGCGGTAACATAGAAAATGTTAAATACAATCGAAATCGGTACAACGTATGGCACAAAACATAATGATACAACATGGTTACATTTATCATATGCAGCAATTCCAAAATGCAACTACGTTTGTGGGAAGAAGTTTTATTTTAAACAAATAATTAGATATGAGGCAATTTTCAGAAGATATTTCATGCGTTCAACACCACAATCAATGCTAAACATGCTATATAGAGTGCTTTCCTTGTGACACTACGGCAGACTTCAAATAACTGCAATATTGTATTGCGTCGTAAGTATTTTCGTCGATTTCGCTTGTTTATTTGTGTGTTCGCTTGAACTGCGGTTTGTATTCCTTTTCGCCTAACTCTTTCATGACATACAAGTCACTGAATAGTAAATTAAAAAAATTCTACGCACACTGTTAAACAAATAAGGGCAAGTTATTCTACGACCGAATAGAAGCGCGTCTGAAGACTGCGCGTTGTTTATATAAATCAGGCTATTTTATATATATATATGCTGGGACTGATTTAGGGGCTTTTGTGACTATTGTTGGAACGTGAATTGTTTTTCAAAGGCGGCTGTAGGTATTTTCTCGAAAAACAGTTGGTAACACTGCTGACACCTTACACAGCCCTCAGCGGAAGTGACATTTTCAAGTGGCAACGATCTCTAATTGTGCAGTAAGCGGCAAAACGGCGTCGCTTTGCAGGGAACCTAGGTACGAAATCCCAATACTCCAATGCCACTGTCACACTGGACACATATCATTCGAAAGGCACGGTGCTCGGGAAAACATGACGACACAAGTGTCTGCAAGGACGCGTCAAGCATGTTTGAATCATGTCTTCTTTGCACATGCATATACTGCAAACATGTCTGCAGCATGACCTCCTCTATACTAACGACTACGTCACCCGGAGCGCGCTCACAGGGTGCGCTGTCCCCTGATGTCGCTGATATAGTTTCGCGCCGTCCCACTCGATGGCACCAAAACTCAGCTGTTCAAGGTGGTTGAAGGCGTGCTAGAAATGCTCGGAATAACGGGCATGTAAGCGACCGGCGCGGTCGCAGATTGTTTACGAATGGTTTGCTTTCGCATTGTTATGTTACACTTTTAGATGAGTTCAAGACTTTGTTCTCCTGTCACCTTTTCCTTTCGCATCCACGGAAACGCAGCTCGCGCCGAGCCCCGAGCAGAACATAGAAAGCCTAAATCGAAGAGAGGGTTCTTCTGAAACCATTGGGAGCGTTTGCAATTTGATGGCGGACACCTCCTGCGGTGGTCAGTCGCAAGTGCGCATGCGCTGAGTTTTGCCGTGTCGAGGAGGAAAGCAGTTGGAAAGGGGAGACGTTTGCCGACGATCAACGTTTTCGTCACATCTTCGCAGCCCGTGTTGCAAATGCGGAACCATAAACCACGTGACCCCTATCGAGGCGGTTGGAAACTCTCTGTAGTACAGGCTCTCTGGCAGAACAGCTGAGATGCACCGCCACCTCTCGGCAGGAATGCAAACCAGCACGGTCTTCATAGGCGGGTGCTGTGGTAGTCGCGTGTGACCTGGTCGTAAGCACACAGGAGGTAGGGGTCTGCAAACAGTTCTTGTGTGGCCGATATGGGACCACCATACAAGGCAGTGACAGGCCACAGGCTGTTTCTGCAGCCTGTTTTTTATAAGACACATTAGCAGTCTTACAGTGTCTTGAACATTCCATTGAACAAGATTGTCTTTTACGCACGTCATACACGTATATTATCGCCGCACGGAATCCCATGAGTTCGCTATAGGGGTTGAAAACGGTTTGTCACTGCACCACCGCAAAACCTCCAAGCTTTCACCAAAGGCTGCCTAACAATCACAGGTGCCTTGGCAGCTGCCATTCGCAAAGAGAGCAGGATGTCCGTCATTTACTCGAAAAGAGGTTTTATTGTTACAGGTTACTGTAGCGATCAGTGTGGGTCTTCTTTTCCTGATGCGAAGCCACTATTCTACAGGGGTGGGCGGACGTCAGCTTTCGCGGAGATCCGCAGATACCGACTCCAAACCTGGACGTCCTCGCCTCGCAGGGCATCATCCTCAACAACTACTACGTGCAGTCCCTCTGCACTCCCTCAAGGGTGCTCTGATGTCGGGCTTATACCCCATTCACACAGGTTTGAGATAGCGATGTCTTTCAAGGCAACTTTCCGATAATCACGCCTTATAAGTTATAGTAGAGGCATTTCAAAAGATCGCTGCATCAATTGGCAGCTGCGTCGATTATCCTTGTCCGCCATTGTTTCGGCACGTATACTCTGAGCACGTCATGGGCACGAGGGTTACGTCAGTGTTCGGCGAGGACTCGGATCCAATCACACGCTTCGTGCCCCAATTAATGGTGACCGCCAGTGTTGCTTGACAGACTTTTGAAAATGGTTCATACTTACGTTGAAGCAGTGAATGCGTACTCTTGATACGTTCAAAGAGCACCTGAAGACAAAGGAATATAGACCGCTTTAAATGCGCTTGCAGAAAGTGCTTTGCAGAAGTGTTTGTTATAAACGTGCTCTGCATAAATGGTTAGTATTTACCCGAACAAGTAACGAACTAGCGTATGGTGTTAGGGATACATTCGGCGCTGGCACGAGAAGAACACACTAAGGCTCGCTTTACGATGATGTACAATCAAAGCTACGGGAAACCAGGCCTACTCACACGCCTGTTGGTATAATTGTGGTGCCAGGTTGTATATTTTTCGACGTATGTTTGAAAACGGCGCAATGATATGCTCTTCGGAACAGTATGCAAGGTGCTAGCGTACTGGCTCGTGATACGATCTGACGTCCTGTAGCTTTGGATGTAGTCTACTGCAAGATAACACCAGATATAGCTGCTTCGTATGCGCACACTCCTTTTTATTCACTAGATCTGTTTTTGTGACTTGATATCTGCCGCCTGTGTAAACCTGTGACGTTGCTTCGTCTGCGCTGTTATTAGGAAGTTTTAGTAAGTCGTTTTGACGCGAACTGTTGGTTCCCGAACGATTCGTTGACACCACTGCGCATGCGCGCGGATATTGCGCGGAAACTCCGGAACGGTTTGGCTTAATCGTTACGATTTGAGGCACGTGAACTAGTGTGACCGAAGAGACTCAAAGCCGTTCAACATGGCGGATGAGGCAGGAGAAGCTTGGACAGGCGCTGCAACCTCCACCCCTAGGTAGTTCAAAATAGCAGCTCTGGTTTCGTTTTGGAACCAAAGTTAATCTACGAATGGCTCGCCGGCGCCACTGCGTATGCCGTATAGCCCATATAATGGCAGAGATTCGCCATGTTGCGATGCATTTGGGCGCCTCGGATCGGTGTGGCATTGGTGGGCCAAGATTGCAGGTGGTGTATTTTCAGGAACACAAAGAACTGATGAAATATTGTTTTGAAGGTCATTACCTATAGTTTGTCGTTGTTGTTCTTTGTTTGCTTTAGTTATACAAGAAACCACTGGCTGTAGGCAGCGTGTACAAACTTAAACAAATATGAGGTGTGTTTTGCTTGTTTTTTTTTTTTCAAGAGCTCTGAAAGTAAGCTTTAACACAGTCAAACATGCACTTTGAGAACCACATGCCAATGCCTGGATGTGAGTATGACATATATGTACTGTCGAGCTCCATAGCGTTATTTCTGTACGCAGACGTATTTTAAAAAAAAACTGAAAAGGAAAAATAATACATTTTTAAACAAACCGGTTGGGACACGCGTGTCAAAAATAAATATTACGCAAAAAAATAGTTTAGAACAATATTGATGGTGAGAGATTTATTTGAAATTCTCAGCGCGAAGTCCATGACGTCACTGGTCATTCCGGAATGACCATTTTGGTCGTGAAGGCGAAGCCCCTCCACCTCTCCTCCACGCGCCCGAAATGTCGAGAGAGAAAACAAATGGAAAGGACTTGACTGCCGATTGAATCGCGTATCGCGCCGTCAATATTGCTCTAAAAGTTATTTTTTTCCTTAAAATTACCTTTTTACACGTGTCCCAACCAGACTGTATAAAAAAAATTTCTTTTCGAGGGCTTTTTAAGGGCCCTTGAAAAGATAGACAAGTGAAACGGAATGCGTGGTGACTGATCCGCTGTCGTGTCAGCGACGAGCACTCAACTCAATTATTTCGAAGTTATTAAACTGGCATGGACGTCGGCGAATTGCTTACGGGCGAACCTTTCATGTAAAATCGAAACAACAGCGGCCACCTTGAATCGCCTTGGACCGCTTGCATGAAGTCACCCTGCTCCATCGGCTAGTTAAACATTTAAAATAGCGCAAAAAAGTCAAGGACAAAAGGTATACAGGACAAGCGCGTCCGTCCTGTATACTGAATATATATGGTGTAGCGCTTGTCCCGTATACTTCTTGTCCTTGTCTTTTTTGCGCTATTTTATATCTTTAACTAAGATGAACCAACTAGCCCAACAACGTACCCTACTAATCCATCGGCTAGGTTGAAAAGCTTTGAGTCTTCTTCGTTCATGATAGTCGGGTGCCGCAAATCATAACAGCTTTGTTGAATCCATCCCACGCTCCTTCGGAGACGAATCAATCGCCTCAAAATGTCTCGCAAAATTTAAATTGTCCCAAACGCCCGAATGGCACGCGCGTGCATCTCCACAGTTCTCCAGTGGCGTTGTCTAGTTGTTCGGGGACGAACCGCTCCCGTTAAAACGACTCACTGGAACTCCCTCTTGTGTCGCTTCCCATGTCAGCCTATAAACCGACACGCTGTTTCCAAACAGGTTAGCGGTGGCCTACACCAGGTTTGGCGACTGCGCGTGCGCCGAAACCAGGTTCACGTGATGTTTACCGGCTGCGGATGCGCCCTGTCGACAACAGCGCCACCGCAAAGGCGTGACGTAAAGGGCGCGTGCTGTTGTAGACTAACGTGTCCGTAAGAACAGCAACGAGCAATACGCTGTTTAATTTTTGAGAATGAAGCCTAAATCTTAAATACTCGTTTACCTGTGGGAGACAGGACTATTAAGGGGGACGCCCGTTGAGATTGACCCTGCATAACTGTGCAAACGATGACCAAGCGAATGTCGAGACGGTTCGGGTACGATCCGAGCCCTTTCCGCCGAGCAACCCCAGTTTGTAAAAGTTGCACATCACGACCAAGGAAGGTTATTGCCGCACGATTCACGATGCATAAAAAAGTGGATTACTGTATCGGCAATACGAGGACCGTAAGGGCAAGATATTAGACCAGTTGGTTGTTCCCGCTAAGTACCGAGCTGACCTCCTGAGCCTTCGCCACGGAAACTGCTCGTCACGTCACCTAGGGGTAAACCAAACGAAGAAGAAGCTGCTCGAAAAGTACTACCGGCCTGGGTGCCCCAAAGGCGTGGAGCGCTACGTGAAATCATCTGACGCATTCCAGCGTGTGTATAAACTGAGTGAAAACTGGAAAGCCCTGTTTAAGCTTGCCCCACTGACCCCCGAGCATTTCCGTCTATTTCTCATCAACACGGTGGGCGCGTTGTCCAAAACAAAGTCAGGATATAGGTTCCTGCCTACCATGGTCTGCCCTGCAACTAAATCCCGGGAAGCAATTCTCTTGAGGGAACTGGGCTCGTCTGAAATAGATGACGAGCTTTTGACTGTGTTTGCGCGAATCGGGTTTTCAACGGAAATTTAGGCTGACCAAAGAACAGTTTTTACAAGCGCACTAACAACCACGTTCTTGCAAAGGTGTGCAGAGAGATTGGTACACAGCTCAGTGTATCACCCTCACTCCAACAGCCTGGGAAACAGGAACTCTGTGCTCTAGAGTATCACGCGCTTTATGTTACGAGCACAAAGAAGACTGGGAGACGTGTCTTACAGCGACCTTGTGCGGCTATGTGCCCATGTGCATTGGTGCACGGTCACGTGCATAGGTCACGTGCCGGTCACGTGACCTTACGTCCTCTAAGGACATCAAGTCTTTAGAGGTCGGCTTCAAGGGCGACGTCTAGGACGACGTCGAGGGCGACGTCCTAGAGGACGGCGCCAAAGACGGCATAAATAACGGCCTCTAAGACGACCTCTAGGGCGATATCAAGGATGAGCTCTAGGACGACCTTTAGAAAAACCTTTAGGGTGACGTCAAGGACGACGTCCTTGAGGGCGATGTCAAGGACGACGTCCAGGACAACCTCTAAGACGACCTCTGGGGTTATCTCAAGAGATGACCTCAAGGACGACCTCTAGGACGACGTTAGAGGACGACGTCTTAGCGAAAGACATCGAAGACTACGTCTCAGGCCCTCTAGGACGACGTCGTCCTCGACGTCGAAGGTCGTCGTTCAAAGGTCGTCGTCCTTGACGTCGAAGGTCGTTCGAAGGTCGTCAGGTCCGTAGAAGAGGGTGCGAATGTGAAGGTGTGCGTACTGCCCCTCCGCATTCTTTCGGCGCAATGGGGTGCAAGCACATTGAGCTGAAATGGTCTACTGCGCATATCTACTGCGCATTAGAAGACCAGAATACACATGCGTAGAATACCGCGCATCCGCCCATACCACACTAAGCGCCCATACCCAAATTTGTAAGATCTGAGAAAATATGCACAGTACATTGATATGTAAAATTGATGACCGGACAAGCGCCCATCCTCCATTTTTTTGCGATTATCTCTAAATTTTGAGTGGGCACTTGCCCGGTATTTTACGGTTGCTGAAAATGATAATAATAATAATAATAGTTTATTTTACCATATACATGTATATATGGTGGGAGCTGGGGAAAAAAGCTTACAAGGAGCTTGACTGGTCCCCAGCCCCCTCACAGGAACGCAGCGGTGTCAAAAATTGTACAAAGCAAAGAAGTCCACTAATGCAAAACAGGAATAAAAAAAAAAGGAAGAAAAGCAAACACTGGGTCGAAAATGACCAACTAGATATCAGCCACACACAACGAAGAAAATGGACTTGCAAAATACAGAAAGCGAACACGACATTATTTCAAAGAAAATATTCACGGATCTCACGTGAGGTTAAAGATACTCAAGATAATCAACATTGGAATGCGAGAAAGTGTTGAACAATGAAGGCAGGGTTCTTCTAATCATCTGAAGGCAATGAAGGCAGGGTTCTTCTAATCATCTGGAGTAGCAGCTTAATAACTGCCATCGCATTAAAAACACCGACATGTTGGGGCTATCGTGAAAGCCGCAAGAGCCACAAGTCAGCGGTTTGTTCGGTGATGTTCCCAGTCACTACCAGATCCCTTGCGTTCCTCCTCCCACCCCGGTCTCTCCTTCCTCTCTAACCCGTGGTGGCCGACTGACTACAGCCATCCCGGGTTAGGACTGAACTGACGTAGAGCTACAGTTCGCGATAGCGCAAGGCAATATTGTATGAGCTTCCTAGCACCCAATCTAATGCTGAGGAAGTCACACTTTTTAATCATGACGATGGGCAGTTGCGTCTGCTCTGTACTAAGCAGCAAGATGGCGTCGCCTATAATAATATCGGGGAATAGAGTGCCGACACCCTAAACGTAGCTCATTTAGTGGCTCGGGGCTGGACCATCGCCCCCACCTGCCCCTCACTACGGCCCCAAGTGAGACAGCAACGAAGCTCTGGGCTGAGGGCTCTAATGTTAATCATACAATTAAGTTATTCTTCTTTTATTCCTTGCGCACAGATTGACCACAATTCCCATCTAAAAACGGCCTGCCTCCTTGGAATATTCCAAACGAGCTCTAAAAGTATAGCATTTAGAGCTCCTCTGTGACGTATCATGGTGTAACATCGCTACGACACGTAACCAAAGGACATGGCGCTGCAGTGTCAATCAGAAAACCACGTAGTCAAGCGACCTTCAGTCCCGTGACCACGTGACGTGAAGTTCCAGTTGGACATGACGTGATGGTTCCACACGTGACGTCATGTGAACGTCAGGAAAGAACGTAACCACGTGACCTCCGCGTGACGTCATAATGTTGCGCGACGTCACAGCGTCATATCACTTTACGGTGTCACCTGACGGCACAATGTTACGTGATGCCACAATGTTACGGTTTCACGGGACGTTAGGTCACGTTACATTATAATGTCACCTGAGGACCGTCATGGTTATGATGGTCGTCACGTCAACCCATGACCTCATTGAGGCTCCATCCCAGGTGTGGGCACGAAAGCGTTAAGAGCTGGGGTTATAAATGCTATGTATTTAAAACGTAGTCGGTGCAGTTGTCGCCACCCAACCTTCTCTAAAGCTGCGGGGTATTTACCTTCGAGAATAATCTCCGTATTGGCTGTGTCCATTTGTCCCTATCAGGTTTGCAACATTACGCCCTTGCACCGGGCGAGCCTTGGGGGTTGTCGACAAACTTAACCATCCTGCCTGAGCACTTGAAGAACCTAGGATACTCCACTCACATGATCGGAAAGGTAAAGCTGTTCCGAACGCCACCTTCGTCTTTCCCTAATTATTCCTTATTTACTTGCAGTGGCATCTGGGCTACCACAAAGAAAGTTACACGCCAACCCGAAGAGGTTTCGATTCGTTCTATGGCTTTCTCACCGGTGGCGAAGACTACTATGACCACACAGTATTCTGGGCAAGCACGTGCTTCAGAACGATGGCGCCATTAGTTAAGACACTATGCGCGTTATACAGGACCGCAATTAAAAATATAAAGGTTCAGGGTTAATGAGCATCTACTAAAACGCGTTTTTGGACCTCCGCTTTCCGTACCGGCGAAGCGGGCCGCGCATGCGCAGTTTGGCACCCTCAGAGCGGAGCGGAAAATGGAAACGGTCTACTAAAACTCTCTATTAGATGCTTAATTTCGCTGGGGCTCCGGAAAAACACGTGCGCTGTCGTCTATCGTCCATACCTGGCCCGGAAGCATGAATGGATGGATGCTAACGGCTGCACCCTTTATATCGGGCGGTAGCTTGCGCCACCTAACCTAGAGGTTAAGAGCCAAAAGTATGATTTCTTTCCTTCTCCAATTTGCTTACCTTCTGCAGTTTCCTAACTGTCACTGAACGGTGATAGGTATCAAAGTTGCCAGACTTAATCTCGGAAAGTGGCCTATTGTTGTGTGTTTATCTTGAATATATCGGTAGGGCCTGTATTCTTATTAATGGTATATATCTCAATTCATTCAAAGGCCAACGCAAACCGGCCTGGACTTCTGGGAAGACACGACCCCAGTGAGAAATGAGTCGCACCATTATTCGACCGATTTATTCACCACAAAGGCCCTGTCTCTTATTAAGGATCACGATCAAGCAAAGGTACTCGTATCACAAATATACTCGAACGCAGTTAATATCACTTTTAATTAATATTAAGCCAATCAGATTTTATAAATTAAGAGAAAGTCTCTTAGTACCGGGTCTTGGAAAAAGAGAACAGTGTTTTTCGGCCCGCATAAACAAACCACGCATTACAGAAAGCGGAAACTCCGTTAGAATGTGGCGCTAGTGGTGGTGATATATATCGTGAAAGACTGAGAATGTGACGTTATATAAAATGGAAGAACAAGGTAGTTTTCTTGAGCCGACGTCTCAGATAACCCTATTATCGTCAAAACCAGAAATGATAATTCTGCACGTATGTTTCATTTGTAAATATACCGTAAAATACCACACAAGCGCCCACTCAAACTTTAGAAATAATTGCGAAAAAAATGGGGGATGGGCACTTGTCCGGTCATAAATTTTACATATCAATGTACTGTTGCATATGTTCTCAGATCTTACGAATTTGGGAGTAGGCGCTTAATGTGGAATAGACGGATGCGCGGTATAATACGGTATATATATATATATATATATATATATATATATATATATATATATATATATATATATATACATAAAAGACCCTTGGCTGCAAAGAAGAAAATATTGTCTCCTTCCTTGGTAACGTCTTTTTTTAATGGATTCAATGACACGCGCACATAGCAACATTTGTTTGAGTCTTTACACAATATTAGACTTCGGTTGACTTTTTTCTTTTTGACCCAGGTAACATCATGTCGTCAAACTGTCTCATTCTAACGCCACCGCTAAGCTAAGTCTTAGTCCGGTAACGGCCATGTTGGCATGAAAAAGTACCTCTCCTTCAACGCCTAATATCGACGTGACATATCACGCCGATATTGGCGTTACAAACGTCATGCCGGTAATAGGGACATTTTGTGACACCCATTAGGAGTTACAGATGGCGGCTGATACAGTCCCGCTGAAATTGACTCGACAGACATCACCCTTTGAAAAGGCTAGAATAGTCGAGTCATGCTCTGAATGTTGGCGTTACATTCAAAAACAGCAAAGAGGATCGTTGCGCGTAATTGTTTTGCGAGAAGCACGTCGGCGCATTATGATGTCAAATTTGCTGAGGTCGGGAAATGCTTTCTCATCCAAAATCCGAACTGCAAAGGCGCAAATGACCCAGTATTGTTCAAGCACATAATCCCGCGTACTTTGCGTTTTTGTAGCAAGACGGCATCACAACATCGCAAACAACTATCTGCGTAAATCTTCTATCCACTCAGTCAAACAAAGGAAGACGAAAACCATGCGTAAGAAACAAATGCAACTGAGAGTTAAAAAAAAGATTACTGCGCACGTTTAAGAATTTCAAGTTTTAATCCCATTCATTTTATTATGTAATCCAAAATTTTGTTTCAGAACTTTTATTGATTTATGTAGAAAGCGATAAGTCTTTTGTGGAAGTAACAGAGTTAGTACCATAGACAGTGTGTGTTAGGTGACAACAAAGATGTGCATTAAATTTATGAGGCATGCAGGTGAACTTCCGATGAAGCCAGGTTGTCCAATTTAAAAACAGTCGAGAGCTCACCTAAACATTCTAGCCGTCCGAGACGTGGATGCGCCTATCCACAGTATAAAGACAGAAATACCTGCCGATGCGATGTTTTCAGATCCTCTGGGGACACTTGGCTGTCTCTCGTGAATGCTGTACAGCACTTCATGGTGCCGACGGCCGCGTACAACCCCTCGAATATCCGCTGACCTGAACATTACCGCAAAACTCGCCGAGCGGCCGAAGACAAGTCGAAAACTTGATTGACAGGAGCGCTCATTACTCCTCTTCGCTGATGCGGAAACCATGACGAGAAACCAGGTTCAAGAATCCGTCGAGCGCCTTCTCGGCAGCAAAGTCGTGGGCAAATCAAAACGTTACCACCGACCCACCCTCAGCAAATATAGACATCCTTCCACCCCTTTGAGCGTTCAAGCTACAGTGGACCCTCACGACCTCCTCCCCCGGTCTCCGCCGTGACTCAAACATCGAAATTTTACGGATAATATTTATTGTGTGTTCTGATTTTAGCCGCCATTTGTTTTATAGGCTTCCCACTGTCAGCGTGAAAACAAATTGTAAGTCCGATGGTGGTTTTAAGAAACTTGAAGAGGCTACATTGTCACGGCTACTTTCAGGGCACTCTCTTGTCGCGTAAAAATATAGCGTATGCCACGCGTAAGCCCTATGTAGGAGTGTCTTGAGCCGTGACCGGACTCCGAGTGTAGCGCCCCCTCTCACGGAGTATCAGCATTTTACCGTGGGTAGTTTATTTATGCAAATAAAAAAACTCAATTCTTATTTCTTTTTTTTTTTTGGAAAACACTTATCCTGTATACAATGTGTCCTAAACAAATTTACAGCTTTTTTTTTACATCACAAAAATAAACTTTGCTAGCCGAACGCTCATTCTTTGCACAAATGTGTGGCTAGAGGTCCGAAATTCCAAAGATTTCAAAACGACCCATGATTTTATGGAGAAGTTTCGAGTTGTTTTCTTAATTTTTCAATTGCGCGCCACTGAGCCTTTTAACACACAGCGCTGAAGTGGGGAGGAGGGGAGGAATACTAGCCTAGAACGGGCCAATATTTTACATCTAAATTTTGAGAAAATCACTGATGCTTTTTGAATGAGATAAAGGTTAGTTCTGAAACCTTGGAGTCCGGTCCGTACCGTTGTGCTAGATTTGGGCTGAGAGTGAACGTTCGGCGATCCATAAAATATATTTTCAATAAAAACACTTTTTTTCCGGGGGGGGAGGGGGGGGAGGGGGGGGCGGGGCGGGGGGGGGGGTAGAGGAGGGGATGCACTGTACCTTTTGAGCGCAGCTCTTAGGCGCCCGTTTCCGGGTGAGCGGCGTCGCCGTTGGCGTCGGCGTCGAAGTAACCGCGCGCGTTGCATTGTAAAAAAATTTCCCGATAAACTTAACAGAAAAATTTGTCCGCTAAATTTAGCGGGTGAATTTTTCCGCTACATTTATTGGAACAATTTCCTTGCTAAATTTCGCGGGGAAATTTTTCCGCTAAATTTAGCGGTTGAATTTTTCCGGTAAATATAGCGGAAAAATTTACCCGCTAAACTTAGTTGGGAAATTTTCCCACTAAATCTAGCGGGAAATTTTTTTCTCTAGATTCAGGGGTAAGTCTTTCCGCCAAATTTAGCGGGAAAGTTTTACGCTAAATTTAGCGGAACAATTTTCCCGCTAAATTTAGCGGAGAAATTGACGTCACGTGACCTCAACACCAATTCAGTTTTCCCGCTAAACTTGGGGAGAAAATTCTCGTTAAAATTCTCTGCTAAATTTAAAGGGGAAATGAACGTCCCATGATTTCAAAACCTATTCACTTTCCCCGCTAAATTTAGGGGAAATATTCTCGCTAAATTTCTCCGCTAGATTTAGCAGAGAAAGTTTCGCTAAATTTAGCGGGGAATTTAGCGAAAATTTCCCGCGAAATGGGAGGGAAGCAGGCGAGGAGGAGGGGCATGCCCTCCCCTCCGTACAACTTTCTCCTCCTCCTCAGGAGCTGCGCTCTAACTCGGCATTGCAGAGAATCGTAGACGTCTTTATTTTGTAACAATATTACTTTAAAATCAGACTCAGTAAAATGTGCACACCTTTGTCCATCCACAGCCAATGTTCCTGTACTTCAGTCATCAGGCAGTACACTGTGGAGACTACAACGTGAAACTAGAAGCACCTGCCTCAGCGATTGCACATTTTCCCTACATTAAGAGCCAGAACAGATCAATACTTGCAGGTAAATTTAAAATCACTCCTACATATGTCTGTGTAAATCTGTTTAGGCACTAAATGATCGCGTGGGCCGATGGTGAGATCTTCGTTTAAAGGAAGCTCTGTAATGCTTTAAGGTTCTTCCTCTTACGAGAAAGAAAGCAATAACGATCCTTAAAGACTTTTTATGCTCCTCTAACTGCAACGCCTGTACTTAGCTGAGTGAAAGTGACTCGCACTTTAATTTAAACACAGATGTTAAAACATAACGGAAGCATGTAACCTTGACTTGATCTACTTCATATATTTACTAATAAACTTTATTACTTGCAGTGTTATTGCAAGTAATCATGCAGAAATATATCCAAACGAGGACTAAGCAATGATGCAAATAATCAAACAGAGACGTGTCATATCGAAGACTAAGCAATAAACTTTATTACTTGCAATATTATTGCAAGTGATCATGCAGAAATATGTCCAAACCAAGACTAAGCAATGATGCAACTAATCAAGCAAAAATATGTCGAACCGTAAACAAAGCACAAAAACTATTGGCAGACGGTAAAACTCCCAACACAAACTAACCACTCACGGCGTTGCAGCGTGTTTAAATATCATATAAGGTGACCCGTGTTTTTCATTACGTTATCCATTATATAAAGTATCTTTCAGACAAAACCTCTGCATGTTGCCCGAATAGAAGATATTTTACATTGAATAGAAACCATCCTCAAATGGACATTTTTATTAAGTGCGCACAATGATGTAGCTGCTGCGCCAATTAACCGAGCCCCCATGGCTTTGGGTATATAGTATACTCTGAACATGCATTGGACACGAGGGTGACGTCATCGTTCGGTGAGGACTCGGATCCAATCACACGCATTGTGCCCAAGAAATGGCAACAGCCAGCGTTGCTTGACGAGGTTTTGCAAAGCGTCCATTATACACGCGAGCTTGCCGTACGTTCAATCCCTGACATTGACAAAAAGAACGCCTTTTGTAAGATGCAAGTACAAGGCTGCGTTTTTTATGAAATAAAATTTTTAAAAAAGCCGTGAAAGGTACACAAATTCAGTCTCTGCAAGTTAGTTACACGGCCCGGCGGACATTATGTTCAAGAGATAAGCGGAACTAAAATATGGCTGACTAACAAAAATTCACTAATTACTTTTTTTAATTAGATGTTTTAGGACACGTGTTCTTGTTGAAGAGATGAAGGTAATCAATGTTGAAAACCAGCCCTGTATTGTTTTGTTTTTTTAATCCTGGATTGAGCATGCAGCTCGAGTTATTCATTGTCAAATTTTGTTTCGGAAATCTGCCGATGCGGATACCAAGCGTGCGATTCCCGCCTGAAGGACAGCCCTCGTTTGACGTCAAAGCCGGTGGGTTAGGTATTGGTGACGAAACTAGCGTCATGTTTACGTCACAGCGCGCCGGAGCTGATGGCGATCGGCGTTACGTTACTGGTGAACTAGATTTATGTGCCACCTTAGGGGCTGCGACAAGTTGCTTTGCTTTGCCACGCGATACCACTGCAAAAAGAACAGTATCTATCTGAGACGCAAGGGAATAGTTTAAAAGTGACACGTTTATCAGCCCGTTATTAGCCCATGAATGTGACGATACAGACGCATCAGTATTGTTTGTATGAAGAGTTGATTTATTCGCACGGAAAGCATACAATTTTAGATGTAATTCGAACCTTTTATGACCGTGGCAGAGTCGTGAACTGTGCTGTTCAGGAGGAAGGCGGCTCCTTGGCTTCGAGCTAGCTTCTGCTGTGAGGTCTTCGACGCTCAGGCGTTATTGCAAGCCCAGCTGTTTTGTCTTCACTGTACCATAGAACGGTTCTGCAATAGCTTCTTTGGTGGGCTTGAGGTACTCAGTCACAGAAAAAGCGATCCCGGCATGCGCTGAGTTGCACGGTAAATTCCCGACTGCCCACACGAATGTACGCTGCTGACTTCCCGGATCGTCGGGTTCCCGGACATGCCCAGTGTGGCGAGCGTATTCACAAAGTTTCGGAAGACAGGTTTTGTATTCACAGAAGGCGCAGAAAGTTTGTTATGGTAAGTCAAAATTATAAAATAGACGTCCTTGCTTACGTAAAAGTCCATCACAAGCCAGCAACCGAAATAACGGATGGATGTGGAAGCAGCGTCACTTTCGTCTAGTACGGAAGAATACCCTGCATCCGTACCATGTGCGTCTACACCAGAACCTCACTGAATAAGACTTTGAAAAACGGCGTGAGTTCTGCCACTGGGTCCTCATTAAAGCGAATCAGGACAGGGACTTTTTCAACAAAGTAATTTGGACCGACGAATTCAAACTCCTGTCGAGACGGAACTGTAAACATTCACAATGTGGATTACTGGTAAGACCAGAAGCCTCATTGGTTAACGAGAGCACAACCACCAGGTTCGCTGTGTCAACGTGTGGTGTGGCATCCTCGACGACAAGGTTATGGAACCTTACTTTCTTGAAGGTAATTTTTGATTCGTCGATAACTTTGCCTGCGACCTTCCAGTGCAGTATCACCGCATTTTTCGTCCGGCGCTAGAAGTTGGCTTGACAACAACTTTCCAGATCGGTGTATCAGACGAACAGGACCAATGATTTGGCCTCTCAGATCGCCCGATTTGGCGCAAGTGGACTTTTTTCTTTGGGGTCATATAAATGCGTGACCGAAAATTGGGACATTATTGACTTTAAGCAAAGAATCCTCGATGCTTGTGCAAGCGTTAGTCCCGAAATAATAAAGCGACCTTTGGGTTCAATGGAAGAGAATTTAGTGGATTACATTGCAGCTGAAGGCAGGCACTTCGAGGATTTTCTTTGACATTGCTATTCAGACAGACGCGATTTAGTTTTTGTTGCTAAAAGGTAACTGTTAATGTAATAAAAAAAACTTTAACCAAAAAATAATACAGAGCCCGACGTTTCAAGGCCAGTTCGGCCACTTGTTCACGGGTGACTGTTTTCGTTCTTGTCGTCAGTCTTGCCGATTGCCCTGTGTTGTTGGCTTCTTTAAAGCGACCTTTCGGTGGATGTCCACCGAAAGGTTTACAAAAAACAGTCTTGCGGTGACAGATTTTATTTTTAATGTTTTCTCTCCGCAATGAATAGCCATCAGGCGTCGACATAAATGTCTAGAATCACACGGTTGTACCACAGTGAAACAGGCAAATAGCAGGACAGAGCCTAACGTGTTTTAAATAGCTTACATTATCATCAGCAGTGATAGAGTATTAAGAAAACACTGGACGTGTAACAGCGTTCCTGATATTTTTACGATAACTGTTTGCTCCGATTGAGACCAGAATGTAACTATACACTGTTTCATACTTATGTGCAACGCTGTCAGCTACTGGCGCGAGCATGGGCCTTGATCTCGTTGATCATTTTCACGTGTTCTCGCGCAAACAAAGCCATAAATGAAGCCACGCGCTAGCTGACAGTAGCTTTGACAGGTATAGCATGTTCAACTAGAACGCTACTATACTTCGTTTCACCTTATCTTGTACCGCAGCGAAGGCTAGAAGCGCGAGCTCATAGCGTTGGCAGCTGCCCATGGTGCACGAGGGCGTGTGCCGCCGAGATGTGCTTTAGAGCAAGGGAGCTCGCGCTTGTAGCCTTTCCTGCGGTACAACACAAGCTGAAACAGAGTATAGGTGTGCAACTGAAACACTTCCTTGCAACTTGGAGTGGGCTACAAGAAGGTAGACATGCTGTTTCGGCCGTCGACTCTGGATGTTTGAGTGCCGCGATAAGGGAACGGCTAGCTCACCACTTTTTCCACTTTTTAATGCGAATAGTTTAATGCGAATAGCATTCTTTGGATACTTCACGCACTTTTCGCCTATGTATCTATCTATCTATCTGGCTATCTAACCTCTTACGCCGCGGGTCGATAAATAAATAAAAAAAGACCGGCGCCGGCTGGGATTCGAACAGTTGACCCTTTGATCAGCAGGCAGACGCGCTAACCACAGAGCTATGAAGGCAGTCATTCAACGCACTCTAAACGGTTGTTTATATCTTTACCATAGGACGCGCTTTACAGCGCTGTCACAGCTACCGGTGAGCGCGCGTTCCATGCACGAGGGCTCATTCCGCTCTCGTGAGGCTGAGCACGGCTGCTAGCTCACCCTCTCCCGCGCTCGGGAGAGGGTGATGAATTAGCATTCGCCTTTTCGTTAGCCACTCTACGCGTTTTTTTTTGTTTTTTTTTTGGCCGGATAATGTTCGTTGTTTTTTCTTGCTGCAAGTCCCGTTGATACATTCACGTTTTAGTGGATATAGTTTATGTTCAGTTTTTTTTTTCTTTAATTTGACGGTTTCCCATGTTTAAAACATTATTAAGAGATATCGCGCAGCAATTAGAGCAATGCAACTTGTCGCGGCCGCTATCGTGGCTTATCGCTCGAGTTCGCAAGCGAAGGAAACACCGACTGCAATCAGCTGGCGCGCGCTGTGGCAGAAAAGTCACGCAAATTTCATAATTAACACGTGATCCTCCGGCGTCAAACGAGGATTTTCCTTTCGGCAGGCATCGCGCGTTCGGTTTCTCGACAGATTTTGAGAACAAAATTTGACAAAAAATAACTGAAACTGCGTGCTCGATCCAGGTTTTTTTAGGAACTGGGCTGGCCTTCAACATTGATTGCCTCCACTCCTTCAATATAAATAAGACTTAGTTTGCCCGTAAGACGATCTAAGTTAAGCAACTAGCGCACTTAGGTGAATTTTTCGTTAATTAGCTCATCTGTTAGTTGCATTTTCTCTTAAACATGATGTCCGCCGGGGCCGTACAACTCACTTTCGCAGACCACACCCGTCTAGCGTTCACGTTTATTTTTTCATCTCCATTCGATAATATTGTGCAATTCCTATTGTATATAGGAATTCTATTGCGCTTAGTCTGAACGTCTTTCATATGATGACAGAGGTTATCCTCATGATAATATGGGAAGAACTTCTACTGTCATTCCTTGTGGGATGAACAGTCAAATCCACGTCCAATTTCAGGCGCAGTGTACGAGCTCGATAAATCCGTTGGACTGGTGATGGAGGCGCTGAACAAGAAAGGCATGCTGAAGAACAGCATCATCGTCTTCAGCACGGATAACGGAGGTCTTCCGTGGGGCGAGGAGCCCAACAGTGGCTACAACTGGCCTCTAAGGGGTTCCAAGTTCACGGTCTGGGAGGGGGTGTCAGAGGAGCCGCCTTCGTCTGGAGTCCTCTGCTGTCCAAGTCTAGACGTCTCTCGAACCAGATGATGCACATCACCGACTGGCTGCCAACTCTCTATTCAGCAGCCGGTAAGATGAAACATACGTTTCTTTTTTTGTTTTGTTTTTTTGCTACATTAAAGCTTTGTTGTCCGGTGATAGGGGATTCCCCAAATTAGTCGTTAATTGCTTAAACAGCAGGACGTTTAACCTGCCGGAGTATGACCCAATTGGTACCCACTATAGGTGACAAATTTAGCCCGTACAGTACAACTGCTAGCCTGAGGTCATTAACGTACACCATGCAGTAGTGATAGAGGACTGCACACCGCGATGCGATGCTCATCCAGATCCAAACTGGCAGGGGTGAGGATTGAACCCAGGATCTCTGGGTTCAGCAGCACGAGATTTCGCTCCACGTGCTCCAAGCGGCGGTGCACTAGCAAACTCGGCCAAGGATCCCCCTGGATATTCGCCATGCCGTTTGTTTAGCTGAGGATAACACAGCAGACGTGAAGTAGGAGCAGGACGAATTACAAATATGAAGTGAGGTTTGCTTCATGGAAATAGCCTTTAAGCCTACGATAGATGCCGAGCTTCTGCTCGAGAAAGCCCGAAGAGTCCTTAAGCCTACGATACATGCCGAGCGTCTGCTCAGCAAAGCCTGAAGATCAAGTCCCGTTTCCCATGGTTGATACACCGCGTAAAATGTGTTTTCATCTTATCTGTTGTAGTGCGTCCGTGTTTGGAAACTAGGCAAACTGACTTTGTAGTGCGGAAACATGCTGTTACGACGGCAAAGTATTACTTCTTGTTGTCGTGTGGTCGGATCGGGGTGTATGTAAAGCCTGTTGGTACGTGCCTCTGCAGTTCTTACCGTGCAGTATCACCGCACTTATAAAAGACAATACTTGTCTTTTATAAATACTATAGTCTGTTGATTAAAATGTGACGAACCCTATTCGCTGCTCCAACTGTCTATAGGTGGCGCCACTCATTTTCCGAAATGGCGGTTGTAGGTAGAGTGGGAAATGCGTGCTGGTATTCCAGATGCTGAGCCTGTCTGGTGAGCCATGGCTTCACTGAGCGTCACAAATTATTCCCGTTTATACGACGATGCTTGAGTGCTACGCGCGCCGTTCACTTCTTTATCCGGAAAACAAAAAGGTGTTTAGCGTAATATTTACGATAGGAGGCACGTTTTAATTTAAGCACAAAAACGAATATAAATTATATTTTGGATTTATTTACTAGATACAGGTGTTAATTTCGGTTTCTCCCTTAAATCAAGTTGTGTCTCACAGTGTAATTATTTAGCTAAAAACATTTTCGCAGAAACTTTGTTTCGTGACATACGTGTCAGATCCAGGTATTTCATGATATTTGGGAGAGCTCAGTGTCCCTTTAAAGACAGGGTTTTTAATACACCTTAGGGGTGACCTAGAATATTGTATTTATTGAAAAAATCAGCGCTGGTATTTGTGTGTTCTTGCTGCTTTCTCTCACTCAGATAATTGGCATGTGAAATAATTAACTGCGGGTCCTTTAATGTGTTTTGAGGCATTTAGATTATTAACTGCTTTAGCATTATTACCAGTATAACAGAATGAATTCAAATTTCACAAAAATATCGCCAAGAGAGGAGATCAGAATATGTTCACAAAATATATAAATTAGAAAACTCAATTATCACTACGAAGGAAAAAAACGGAATCCGAGTCAGACAGCAGAAGTTAAAAAGAAAAAAATGAGACCTTCTGTGAGGTCTGTTACGGATAAATGGCGTACGTTTGTTATTGTGGCGTTTATTGGGAGCCTACATTACCGCAAGCTGAATTAATAATGATGTAATTAAAATATTTAATACGTCGTTTTTTAAGCTCTAATGTGTGTTGCTTATAATCTAATTTCAAGCGCGCGAACAACTTCGGCAATACAAATTTGGCAAAATATCATCATTAGTGCCAATTGCAGCATTTTTAAATCACAAGTTATAAAATACAAAGTCTAAAATCAATGAAAACATTCTAGCTAATCTGAGAAGCGAAACTTTCAAATTCGCCGCCATTAATTCGGGACTAAATGCACCAAAATACAAAAAAAAACGTTTTCTTTTTTTTTTACGAGAACATTTATAAAAATTATTTGCTTTAATTTTTACGCGCCTTCGTTTTGCCAATCTTATTCTTTCCAATTCGAAGGAACGCCTACCCGCTTGCACGTCTGCTCACTCCAGCACGTTTCGTTTCTTTGTACAAGCAATACTAAAACTCTCTAGTTGGGTACAATCCCATACGTGCTGCAACACTACAATGAGGCAGTAAAGAGTGTGGCTTGCATTCAGAAATGACTGGTGGCGAGCCATGATCGCGAGCAGTTCCGCCGCACCCGCTGAGCAGAAGAACTGGGGTACACTCACTAGAGCGCTTCCCGTATCCGCCGCGGGAGGGCGAGCAAAGAGCTGAGGACGCGAATAGCGATCAAATGTCCGCACAATGTTCATTTACATAGCAGAGCAGGCCCACCTTGCGTCTCTGTCCCTAGTCAAACCTCGCTTTCTCTCTCCCGGTGTCTCCTTGTCGCGTCCAGCGCAGTCATGTTCACCACGTCGCCGCTTCTTATCAGCTATTCCCGTTTCAGCCCGCTCCTTCATGCTAGGAATTCTGAAGACTGCGGCACATCCAGTGAGAGCCTGACCCCGCAATTGGCCCGATAAGGAGAGGGGGACGGCACATGTACCTTACTCTCCCGCACGTGCGCACGCATTTCGATCTGACGGCCGTAATCTTTCAATTCGGTGGCTTAAAGTAAGGCTACCGCATCTTAATACGCATAGCTTGGGGTTCCGAGGTACAACATGCGGGGGACCGAGCCTGGGGACGGCGACGGCACATTACGTATAAGCACTAGCGCTGTTGTTCGGATCGTCTGGTGATAATATGCCACGACCTCCACCCTGTGAACAAGCGCACTAACTGCTCCGTCCGAGCGATCGGAACTTCGTTATCCGTTATAGGCTGGCTTCCGTAACATGTTTGCGATGAATACCGATAAAACGGGATAGGCCACCTCGGTGGCTCCGAGGAAAAGCGCCGGCCTACGGCTCCCAGGTGGCGGGTTTGAATCCCGGCCGAGGTGTCCGAAATCTGACTGAGGCTTGTTGCGTATAAGGCGCCTTTTAGCTGAGATTTCGACTACAGGATTACGTATTCCCAGGTGGTCCGAATTATTACCATCCTCCACTGGGGCGTGCCAGATCTCTTCTCTTTAATTGCGCACGTAAAACACCCAAATTTACAAAATTTTATAAACTCGAAAAATTTCGTTGAGCATGTTTTATTTAAGTCCAGACACACTGAAAAAGACAGGTTTTGAAATGTCGAATTGAATAAGAAAATCCGATGCTCCATGGGCATAATATCTTTATCTACAACTATATCTTGTGTTCACCGGGAACACATTTCCCCAACTGCTTCTTTCTTCGGAATTACACTTTTTTATGTCGTTTGCTTTGTTGATCGGTGCAAGGACATTTTTTTCAAATATTCGTGTCACATATATTCATAACATAGGACTCCTCAGCCTGAGTGCGATTAGTCTAGTAGGGTAAGACTATCACATGATAATTGGTTTAAAAAAAATAATGGATGGCGGGTGATAAGCTATTGTTGCTAAGAACCTAATACAGGTTTCACTGAGTTAACTTCTAGGTGGATATCCTTTTCACAGTGCATCCTGGAGACCGACCAAAAATATTATTCAGCAACATCAGACGACCTAACTGCTACGCAACCAGAGTTGTCTGCAAATCTTGATTCATCCCTTAACGCATTTCAGGAGGAATTGTGTCAACACTTGGCATCATCGACGGCAAAGACATGTGGAAGGCCCTATCTGAAGACCTGGCATCCCCTCGGCAAGAGGTCCTCATTAACATTGATCCAACGGACAACATCTCGGCGCTGATTGTCGGGTGGCGTAAGGTAGTTCTGGGATCGTACAACGAAGGAATGTACGACCTACGCATGAAGGCCCCTGGAGGCTCTCGTCCCGTGGATGGTCTAGACCAAATGATGCTATCTTCTCGCACCGGAGACGTGCTGAAAGATTTCTACAACGTACCCCAGCTCACAGTTAGGCCTAACTGGCGCGATGAAACCATCGTGAGGTGCGACCAGTACGCCCCCGGGACAACTTCGTAGCTGCCAGCCCTCCATACTACTTTGACCTTGAACATGATCCCTGCGAGTTGAACAACTTGGCGGCTTCCAACGTGACGGTGAGTGCGCAAACTAGAAATGTGTACCTGTCTCGCAATTGAAATACTGCCCGTGCAATCGAGGGACTGCACCGAATCCGAAAACAAATAAATACGCACATCATAAAAAATGGTGGCGGCAAATTATGCTCATGAAAATATTCAAGTTCACTTTAGAGTAGAAGCTTAAGAAATTTTAGCTTCCACAACATGCTGAAGAAAACAAAAATTCAGGTAGATATGAAAGATGTGTTGTCTTGTGTCTTTGTGTTTAACCTTTCAGTAACGAGTAATTCCACCAACGTGGTCAATATCTCAACTTAGCCATCACTACGCCACACAAAGGCTCATTACAAATACAAAGTAATAAGGTCATCCTAAGTTATACATCTCATTTTTACATACTACTTAGGTCGGTTAGGAATGGGGCAGTGGGGGTGGAAAGTGAATAATGAAATTATCTTCACTTGAAGACGGTTAAAGATAAAGAAGGTTTGCCGAAAAAAACGGTCATTAAAGAAGCATCAATGAGATATTTTACTATTCTTGAGTTCCGTCGGCTTTGTAACAAAAACTTTGGCGTAGTTTATGTTTACACACATCATCAAATGAGCTTAACATTACATCTTTGGGAAGGGAAGGGGGGGGGGATCTGCGCATCAGCCATGACCAATTCGAGGTGACAAAGCAACATAGAGATGGTGTAGTAATTAAATAAAAAGTATAAAAGTGGATGATGTAAGACATAAGAAGATGTAATTGTGAAAAGGCTACTTTTTCGATAAAAAAACGGAAACCTAGAAATATTACTTGTTTTAAATGAGCACTTGTAGTACACATTGCTACATATCTCGAAATGCGTTGTACATAATTAAAACCACCTTCAGTAACCCAAAACTTGTAGTGATAATAGCCTTCCAAAATTGCCATCTCACTGACACAAATCCACCATAAAGAAATACCGATTCGTCAATGTGTCCTTTTTAAATTCACGCCGCCTTCTACTTCACGAGGTGACGCCAAGCTTTATGGGTAGAGCTATCATTGCTTAATAAATATTTAAACTATTTCGTATTACTATATAAAATAGCAGTATAGGAATAACTCCGATATACAGCATGTTTTAAATGTCATCTAATTGACCGATTATACTATTTATAATAATATTTTGTTTATTTCCATCAACATTGAAGGTGGAGGTCGAGAAAAAAAGTTGTAAAGATGCAGCTTGACAATGCCCTCGATCTCCTGCATAGGATTAAAAGCCGAGACATAAAACAGGTGTTCAGTACAGATGCACCAACCAAGTCAAGAAGAACAAATTTTTTGCGAAGTAATAAATGAAGAACAAAAAATGCCGCCCCTTTACCCTTAAACATTTTGAAATATTCTTCAATCGTTTGGATGGTATTTAGGTAAATCCAACCTACCACCATCTATTTCGTTAAGTAATTTACGCAGCTTATATCTAATAATCTGAAAGTTGTAATTTGTTCTCCGCGCGATGAACAACCTTATCCGACACTCTCGAATATAACGAATGTTTTCATGAGCGATAAGTGCGACAGGACTTGTATCTTGACATGCCAATATAAAAAGTCATGAAATGGTTCTACCATGACTCGAAAGAGTATTCCTGTAGTCGAAAACATGTTTTGAATATAAAACGATGTGGTTCTATCCTCCGCAGGAACTTAAGGATCTCATCAAGAAGATTGAGGAGTACGCCGAGACTATGGTGCCACCCGCAAACAGACCGTTAGATCCAAGGGGACTGCCACGATACAACCACGGCCTGTGGGGCCCGTGGGAGTGACAACTTTTTTTTTTTTCAAAGGAACACAGAATAATTACAATAGTATTAAAGCTTGAAAAACAAAAAATCTCAGATGTTATTCTCTCAAAATAAAAAATAAATAAAATACTTTAAAAAAGTGAAACCCGTTTGCAACTCCCTGAAACGTCGAATTAGAGCGCAGCTTTTGAGGAAGAGGAGGGAAGGGTACTGAGGGGGTGGGTCACATGACCTCGGGAGGTGAGTGAGTAATAAAAGAACGATGGACGTTCACAGACAACCGCACTATTTTTGTTGTAAAAAGAGTGTGGTTGTCTGTGATTGTCTTCGGTGTTTTATTCCTACTATTTTAAGAAAAAAGGTGGTCTTTAACTTTTATTTTGTCTTTATCGTGCTAAAATGTTGTATACTGATATATTTGTCAGTGGTGATTTCAACTATGCATTTAGTTTTCAGATAGCTTTACTGGACCCTGATTTATCAATAAATTTGTAATTTCAATTAGGTCCTCCTTACAGGTCGTTAGCGTTGAAGTCTTCAGAATATATCGAATTTTTTTATAGAATTGCATTCACCAAGACATGTTTTGTGCGGTGATGCTATTTGTGTTGCTTTATATGTCATTAGTCTAAAAAGGACTTAGCCTCTCGGTTGGTGAAACATGATTGCATATGTCTTTTACCAATCGGCCGAAACGGAGGTTACTTTTGTTTGGCACAAGTTCGCCTATTAAACCTTTATTTTTTAGTTCACTGTTCGTCTTCTTGTCACCTTTGTTCGTGACAATATCATTAAATCAGGCTTAAAATAGCATCACCGCACAACACATGTCTTGGTGAATACAATTCTATAAAACAAATTGTATATTTTGAAAAAAAATTACGCTAACGACCCTTAAAGGGGACCGAATTAAAATGACAAATTTATTGACAGCTCAGTATCTAGTGAAGCTATCTGAAAACTAATTTCTGTAATCACAACTGAGAGGTACATCAGAATACTAAATTTCTGCCCAATAAATAAAAAATAATATAGTTAAAAACTAGCGTTCCACCACTTAAGTACTCATAATTACCACACATTCCCTATAACAATTCAAAAATAGTTTTGATTTGCTGATTATGCATGTTTCAGGTTAGGTCATACACTTTTACGACCTTATGCCTTAAAACTTCGGAAATTTATAACGACCATAAAATACACTAGCGTCATCTATCGGGAAGCCGTGGAACCCTGGGCATTTCCGTACGTTTCCCTTTTTTTGGGGGGCATAATTCTTTCTTTTCTGGCTTAAAAATCTTTTGACAATGTTCTAAGCGACCGCCTCTTTAAAATAGTATGTACATTTCATCTCGTAAATACCGCGAAAACTTCGCTCTAGTGAAATATTTTTTAAAGGTTAAAACAGCTTAAGCGACGAGGGATGAGAAGCAGAAGTACACATATCCACAGTGCTGTGTATGCATCCTTCTGCATCTCGTCCCTCGTCGTTTGCGCTGTTTTAACCTTTAAAAATGTCAAACCAACTCGCCCAAGCTTCAACCTTAGCAAGTGAAATGTAGTTCGAGGATCACCTGATAGATGGCGCCCGCGTGCCAGTGTGCTTAGAGTTCCTGCAGAGGCTCCCCTACGGGAGCCAGAGTTGCGCTTTCACCCCTGTAGCGCCGGCTTTCCTGCACGGCATGCGGAGTCTGCTTCTCAAGTGACTGAATTCAACGAATAACGGCGCCGCGCGTTCGAGGTGCGCGGCGCGCTCTAAAGCAGGGGAACGTACGCCGGGGCGCGTGGAACGTTTACTTTCCTGCACGACACTTGATCCGGCTCCTCACATGATCGGATCTCGGCGAATAGCGGCACGTCGGCATGTGGAAAACAGCAGATGTAGAGGCGATAGATGAGGGAACTACCTCGATGAACAAATGTGGACTTCGCAAAATGCCGCTTTATGTCTTTCTGCTTGAATAGATTTTAAGCGCAAGTTCAAAAACGTGTCTTAGCAAACTATCTTCAAATCTTCTCTATTTGTTTCTTACACACAAAAAAATAAACTTGAAGGACATAGTAGAATGTATTCTTAGAGGAATGGATTTTGTGATATTTAGCGATTTTTATAATGATAATAAAACAAAATTTTATTGGCAGCTGATAACGTATTCGAACTCTTTAATTGTATAGATCAAACTTAATTTTTAGCGTGATTACTCCGTAAGCACTTAAACGCCACCAATAGAACATGCGGCAATGATGCAACTAGGGCAGCGCTTCTGTAGTCCATTTAAATTGTCCGGCCAATTTTTTGGCCCTCTGGCTGATTTCTGACTTCGCCTGTAACTCAAAAACATTGAGATCCATTGAAGAACATCCTTTCTCCAGGTTTGCAGTCGAACACATCTGTGTACGCCTTGGTGATTTTCATAAACGTGTGCATTCTGAAAAGGAGACAAAGAAAAACACGCTCTTAAAAAAAAAGAAAGGCGGGCCCTTCGTCCCTTAATATGATCACATTTTAGACGAATTTAATTCCTAAAGTTCAATGAAGAAGGAGATGGGGAATTAATTAGCGTAATTCTAATCATTCGTTTTCCAAACAAAGATGTAACCCAGCCGGAATATGAGAAATATCCTTTTTGAGTAGTATCTTCTGCGCGGTCTAGCGTATTAAGAATGCGCAAAGCAGAGACTGGATTAAAATCCTTTGAATCGTGCAATGGCAGAACATTTTAAGATTACGGCACTTCGAATTCAGAGAAGGGTGTCAAGAAAATGTGATATAGCTTCTACGCAAAAATGCACTGGAATTGGTGGCTATGAGCAACAAAGTGTGATCAGGAGCAGAAGTCTTCTAGAAAACTATTGATTCAAACACACGCAAAAAAATGAATTCTTGCTCCAGAAAATATAAATTTCAGGGACAGACAGCTCGTGATATGTACTTGTATGTATCTCTCTAGTGAAGTGCGCGTCCAAAATATCGCTCTGGTAGGCCTTCCGCGATTGGCCAAGCGACGGGCATTGCGAGACTGTCAACTTCGACGGGGTTGGTCTAAGGGTGCGATTGCTTCAAATATCCACCGTGCTTTTTACACACACCACCAAACTTGTCGTCACAACTGATGATAAGCAGCCAGAATCGCAACTCGTGACGTCACGGTGATGGAAATCCTGGTCGTGACATCAGTGATGGTTACAATGAGTGGGCTTCACCGAAACGTCTCAGCGTTGCACTTTTGGGTGACAACACTATCGGGGTAGCATCACTCTTTTTCGTTAGCCCACTTCTCTTTGACGGTAGCCTTTGGAAGTACTTGAATGAACTCGTGTGTGAAAAAAGACGCTATCCTAACATAACCAGGTTTGCGTAAATATTCTCTCTCTGTACGAATCAATGTGTGTTAATCATACAAGCCCTGAAATCAGAAATTTGGCATTTACGAATAACAGATAGTTTTCGGGAAGATGTATTCATGAAATCACCTTGCACGTGACTGTATAACAGCTGTAGCAATTCCCTCGACAACACTAAATTAGGTGGTTCTTTGACCTAAACTAAACGGTAGTTAACCTCATATACGACTGTAGTTGTAAGTTTAAAACATACGTAGTTCACAGAACAGCTTCAGTGTTGTCGAACGGAAGTACAAGTACATGGACGTACGCGTTCGTAGAATACAACACATGTCAACGATGACGTCATCAATGCTTACTTGAGCTCATCTGAGCCGAAAACCGGATCCAGGAATGGTGAACAAAATTTCTGGAATTAACGATACACGAAAGGCAAAAATTGAAAACACTTGAACGAGAATATTTTTTTTGCAAACAACCGGTTTCAAGTAAAGACCATTTCTTTGTATATTTTCGTCACCAGTACCTTTACAAAACATATAATCCTATTTTTAAGCAAACACTACTCGCGATGTATATATTTACTGAACTTAGAGCAACTAAGGCATCACATTTTTGACAATTGTTCTGGTTGAAATTCTACAATTAATCCAAGATATCTCAAAAATTCGAATGATCACGATTGAATATGGATTCCACAGTGTTGTGAAATACACCATAAACATATGATATGAAAAAATAAATAAAAATATCGCTGTTTTTTATGTGATATTAAGTTACAATTATGTGCAGGCCGACCTCTATACCAGGAATTCCTAGCATAGCTCTCAAAAAAAAGGAATAGTAAGAGCTCCCTTGCTGGATACTGGGATGCTGGGTATACTTTTACTGGATCCGATTGATACAAGACAATTAACTATAATCATAGAGCTGTCTTTGCTGCCCGTTATACATTCGAATGTGAGCGATAAAACTAATAGTGCGATACCTGTACGTACAAAACAAAAAACAGGTCTTGTTTCGTTGAAGATTTTCCGAGACCAGAGTATGCCTGCAAAAAATTCAAAGGGTGCAGCATTTACAAGATTGCATCATTTCAAGCTTTTTGAAACGTGGTATTTAGCTCATGGTCAATACTCTATTCAGTTATTATAAGAGCAATTCAAAGCAATTGAAAAGGTTTCTATTTATTCTGACACCATTTGCTACGTTTGATGTAAGAAATTAAGTAGTCGGTTCACACCATGGTGTATATAATCATAAGTTTTTTTAGACATAAACCCAACCACACCATATTGTAAATATTTTGTCCTGATAACTATACGCGACTGCCGATTGACGAGTGTTGTTCATCCCAGTCATAAATTAAAGGAGTGACAACATCTTTGTTTAGAAATCTCATCAAATTTTTAAGTCCTAAAAATGGTAGTAGTACATACTTTTAAGACATCTTGGAGTGACTTAGCTTCCAAATATTGTTCCGCCTTGTCCCAAGGGGTGAGAACCTGTAAATATGTACCCGTTTCAGGTTTCGTCTGCCGGACGTTTGTGCTGAACCTTTGAACAATCTGAAGGCGCTTACCTGAGTTTTCGCTATAGAATTATACAAACTGCAGTAGTTCGATGGATGTTTGCCCTAAAGATTTGAACAACCTGATGTTTGGCCTGAAGTTCGCCCTAACAATTTGAACAATCTGAAAGTATTTGTCTGACGTTTGTCCTAAATATGTATATTATCTTAAGGCGATCGGCAGGCGCTGATGTTAAATATCTAACAAATGTGGACGCATTTCACTGATGTGTTACAAATATAAGCAATCTGAAGGTGTTTGCGTAACGTTTGTCCTAATGATTTAACCTATGTCAAGGAGTTTGGTTGACAGCATTTTAATTTATATTGAGTGGTATTGAAACATCTATTCTAAAAATTTATCGATGTAATTTTGAAAATGTTTGTTGCGACTGTCCACTATAATCTACGCATTCATAGAGACGAAATGCAATTGACACTAATGAAAAGTGTTAAGATATGTTTTTTTCTTATCAAGTTAAAATTAGAGGGCGTTAACTTTAAGAAAATGCTATTTCCGAATGTTTACTGGCTCTCCAATCGAATGGAGCATAAAACCTTTGTGAAGTGTAGTTAATTTATTTGAGACTCAGAAAACATTGTCTTTCTATTACGAACACCCTGTAACTCTGCTGAGGTTTTCACATAATTGTTGTTTATTATTATTTATTTATGACCACCAGCAGCAACATGCCTTCTCAATGGTTTGTAACACACTAATATTTAAAACACAAAATAACAAAAAATGACATTTTTATAAAATCCTGACATTGCTAAGTTTTTTTTTCTTTTCATAGCTTAAAGGCATTAACATGGCAATTGAAGGTGACGAAATGTCATTACACAAAACTTCCATTCGGGTGACTGCCGAAAGCTAGAAGCACACCAAAATAAAACAGTTCCGTTGACCCCAGAGAGCAAGAATATAAACAAAAGCTTACTTTTGGAAATACACTTGAGAATGGCACTTTGCAAATTAAAAGATTTTGCAAAAAAAAATAATAATAGCGAAGACCTTTTTTATTTTGAAGCTGTGCCCATACCTATTTTACACATCATCCAGTTGTAGGCAAAATATTATTCATTTCCGTTGTATCGGTCATAAATTAAAGGAAATAATTATCGCTGTGCGCTTTCAATGCGTTTAGATTTTGGAGAATTAAGTGAATTCGAGACAGTAGAAGCAAACTGCATTTTTAAGGGAGAAAGAAATTAAACATCACAAGCGAAGATGACAGTATTTAAAACTCTCGGGTAAGTATTGATAATATGCTGAGCATCCTTAGTGATGAGGCCATCACAGCGTTAGCGCACACATCAAGCAAATAAAGCTCGCAGTTTTATATGACATTTAGCTTTATTTATATTTATAATGCAGATAGCCCATAACAGCTAAGACTATATACGATATTTAAAAAGATCTTACCGGTAAATTATTTCCAGAAATTGCATTGTAAGCCTTTTCCAAATTGGTGGCCACACATTCGGCAGTATTTTGAGTAGGAGTCACCACTGTTATAAGAAATAATAGAGCCACAATTTGCAAACATGTCTGGTTCAAGAAGGTATTAAGTGTATCATTATATTCCGTGAATTCTCGCATTTATATGATGTGCAATTAATTTATTGCCAAGGTCGAGTTTTATAGCAATCTCTTCCAATAATTTTTATAGAAACAACGGCTTTGCATAGCAGCCAGGAGATCTCAAAATAAAACGTTTCGATAATGATGCAGGCAAATTGCAACATGCACTGCATGTGTTATGAACTCATATAAGTTTTCATACATTTGAGTACATACGAATAAAGTCCCGAGAAATTGTCGTTTTGGCTTTGCGTCGAGAGATGTGTAATTCGTTATTATCAGAATATGTACGCAACTTATCTCAACGAAATGACGCGGAGTGTTTCTCAAGCTAAACTAAACGTTTGGGTTATATGCAGCTATTCAACGTGAGGGCTGTGGATGGACAATAGCCTTCACGAAAAACCATTCTCTTGCAAGCTCCAATATCAAATAAAAAAACGCCAAAATATTTTTTGTATAAATATATAAATAGAGACGTACTCACTGTCCGCTGAACAATTACTTAGATCAGATACGTATTTATCTTCAACAACATCGTTCACTCTATCCGTGCGGTATACTTCCTTGTGTTTTTGCTTTGTGTGTTTTTGTTGCAAAGCAGTTGCATGTAGGTCACTACCGTACTGAGCATTTGTTGCGCTCATTTCCATTTATTTCCACAGGCAATTTTGGGTTCCCTTTTTGGTGACTCTAAACAACTTCCTTAAGTACTTAGAAAATACTTACGAGCCCTGTTCAGGCTGTACGCAACCTCCGTTGCATATAACGGTAAGGCATCCACCGGCCTGTGAAGACGAATGCCTCAATAAGGGGCGATGCCAAACTTTTTGTACTTTCAATAAATACCACTAAGAATTATTCCTTGGCATCCATAACCTATAAAATTCTCCATAGGTCTCTTCTTGACGCAATAACAAATAACGGTACCAAAAACAAATCTAGAACAATGAGCCGCGTTGATGTACTCATATCGCAGCCAGCGCACGCGGCAACGTAACTTGAAGCCCGTCATGTGCCGCAAATATGAATCAGCCCCACCCGCTGGAGTTGTTAAAGCGCATGGGCTCGCGCTGAGTTCCACACATCGTTTTAAGGTTTGGCTATTCCCGCCATTGCAACGACTGGGCACAAGCCGCTGCTCGAATGCGTGTTGAAGGATTGACTGTCGCGAGCCCAAATCGAAGGCTCACGCAGTGTTCGTGTTCACTGTATGATTCACTGGGGATCGCATTGTTGACAGCGCCAACTATGCGTTCCCCACATCTTCGTCACCGAGTTTTTCGAATGAAAAGACGGGAAGAAAACGTCCGCTTTTATGCTTTCAATAACGCATGGACAAACAAGCTTCTTGGTAATTTGTGTTGCGTGCGAGTGTACTTGGGTTTTACTAGTGCAAATAAGCTAGTGGAAAGTAATATTCCTACTCAATATTGTTCCACGGCCCTTTTAACAAAACGTGAAAACATGCAAAACATCGTTTCAGTATATCGACCGGCGCCTTCTCCGTGCCGCCATCTATGTCTACTGGGTCGTGATATGCGTTCTGAGCACCCCAGTGAATCAGCATCTTTCGGCTGTGTGATAAGCGCTTGAAAGAACACCCGCTCAGACATTTGAGGGCCTGAAATATCCGCACTGTGGACGTAGAATATCGGTACGTAAAGCTGTCATCATCCGCGAAGTCAAATTGAAACAGTCGAACGGACGGAGTGCAAAGATGTGTTAGATCAAAGTCAGTTGACAAGCTTCCTAGAACGCCTTGCGCCTTTTCGCGGCGCGTCCGCTTGGTGGCGCTCGCTAAGCTATCAGCTTGCCCTACGGAGAGAAGCGGCGGAACCGGTGCAACGTTGGATTCACATTGTCTGCGGTGGAAAGTGACTCTATTTCGGTTTCTATGGCAAACGTCAAGTTTGCGCTAAAGTTTGCGCAGAAAGAGCGCCGTTCGAAAACAGTTCTTCTCCGTTCCCCATGAAGGCATTACCGCCTGTGGCGCTTGGAAAGCTATCCACCCGTACCTGGTCGCGTGCAAGCAAGAGAGAAGAACCATGTTGGGACACCGCTTTTATGAGAAGCTTGACAACTGATAGATATAAGAACGTTGGTGCGAAGGTCGTCTACTAGGACTTCGTTTGTGACAATTTTTCTTATTGGAATTCAAATGGCAGTAGACTATTCTTTAGAGGATCACCTTGACTTGGCTTCCCACGAACAAGCACTCAATGGATACAGCGCTTGTATTTAACGCGCCTATGGCTACTACAGTCCGGATTGCGTGATGTTCCGTGCTGACCAGGAGGTCGGAATAGACCACTTCCATGATAGCCTCCTGCGCGCTGCCATCTTTGTCTGCTGGGTTGTGGAACGCGCTGGGAGAATGCGCAGTAGCTCTGCTATGCGGTATATTAGACGCTGCGCATGCGTCTGCAACCCAGTGACTCAGCATTTTTAGCCTGGGTGATATGTCCTAGAAATGTGTATAGTGACTTTTCGCGATATATATCATTTAAGGATGGAGGGTCGTCCTTTTCAGCTACTTAATTTGAAAAGAATCTTTCCCTCAGAAAATAGTTTGCAGAGTTGCCATTATTTAGATCAACAAAGGCCTCCGACGTCACGCCATTGCTGCTCCTCTGCTCGAAACACTTCTAGCATCACCTCTAAGAAGCTACAAATATATTACATGGCCACTAGTTTTATAGTACAGGGCGTTCCCGAGAAAAGATAACCGCGCGTTTTGGCCCGTGCAACTAAACTATGCATCGCAGAAAGCTCAAACTCCGAGAAAATGTGACTCTACCGTTTGGGACAGACACGAAAGACAGGGAACATGACGTTACCTGGATCTTAAAGATAAATGAGAAAGGCGAAATTCCTTTATGAGTTAACGTCCACCTAAGCCTAATATTGTCAAATAAAAAAAACTGTCATTGTGGATGCATGATGTGGTATTTGTATCAGAGAAAACGCTTATCAACAGTAAATAAAATATTTAATGCGTTAGCAATAATTGCCCTGGTGTATGCACCCGTCTGTCGTTTGGACAATTGTGGTGGTGGTTTGAACTGGACTGCTTTGGGCTGGACTGGATTGGAATGGTTTCGTGAGGCCGCGGCGAGGTTCCCGCCGTGCTCTTTCTCTTCGTTCGTTCGATCTTTAAGTCCACTTTCCCTCCTAAAACATAACAGAGGGAAAGAGTTTTCCGGCACGCGTCCAATGATGCGCCACGGGAGCGGGATAGGAGGGGACCGAGCCGCCGTGGCAGTGGCGCCACGTACGCGACGAAGTAGGCGCAGCGACGGTGGCTTTTGCGTGATACCGCCGACACCCTGGAGGAAAGATTGGCTCTTCGATGACAACAGTGTGCGGACCTCTGCGAGTTTGGAATTCCTGTCCTTCGCTAAGTTGGAACCCCTGCGCCAAATACTAACGGATTTCGTTCGGAATCATGGTGGTAGTGACAACAGCGATCTTGGTATCATTTTTGTTTTCTTTCTTCCTGACAAGTTTTTTTTTCTTATCACTGAAATACTTGTAGATGCGACAATGTCATTGACTATTTTAACGATATTAGGCTTAGGCGGACATCGACTCATAGAGAAATATCGTCTTCCTCAATTATCTTTTGATCCAGGTAACGTCATGTTCTCAAACTTTGCCATTCTGTTCTTTTTTCTTTTTTCTGTATATTTATTTGAACCGCTCTCGTGTACATGTTCTTTTATCTGTATAGTTTAACATTGTGATACGTCACTCCTGCTATGGTTCTCAATGAAGAACCTGGGTAATCCTAAATAAGTAATATTTAAATTCGATAGCGTCACATTGTTACAAAGTTTGAGCTTTCTGCGATGCACACTTCATTCACGCGTGCCGAAAAACACGGTTCTCTTTTCTCTGAAACGCCTATAGTACATTCCTATTTACAAAACCTGCAGGGTACGGAACGAGTAAAAAGCACTTACGACAATCCATCCAGGAAAAGGGGAAGCATTAAAATAAATGGCACATCTGAAACAACCACAAAACGGGCGGAAATTAAATCCGTAGAAAATGAATCGCAGAATCCGCAAAATAAGTTATAGTCTATATCCTTGACTGAGCTCACTTACGCAGTCTCTGGAGGACGGTGTCATACTCGCACCTGAATTCCAGTTGCGACGCATAAAAGCTGAGAAACATTCGTTACAAAATTAATATTTATTCCAAATTCGTAAAATACATCAGAACCATTTCCGCTACTTTAACGAAAAAATAACTTTTTTTATATATAGCTAGGAAAATTCACCAGGAGTTTCACTGATAGTTTTTCTCAGAAACTGGTCAAAAACACCCCGAGGGGGTGGGGGTAGAGTCACCGACAACTTAAGGCACCCAGGGTGCGGCAAGTCCCAACCATCTCATTATCGATCCATAACCAATCGAGACCGCAGTATCAACCAGCAAGAATGCAAGAGAACAAATCACGAAGCAAGAATCAATAATAATAATAATAGCCACCGCCTCCCCGCGTTTCCTAACCCTTTGAGGGCCACGCCCCAGTCTTCACTCGGGCTTGCACTCATAGAGTTCAGTTTCGATTAGCTGCCTACATTTTCCGACTGGGCTGTCGATCTCGTTTTTTACCTGTCGATCAATGTAAAAATCGTAAGGGTGCAGGCGAGCTGGTGACTATTAACCATGTTGAACTGAGTTTGAGACGTCGTCCTGTCTAGTTTCTGTCCCTTCTACGTTTTGATGTTTCTTCTCTAGCCCAGTCTCGGGTCAATTCAACACGATCAGTGAATCACCTTGTGATAACACCTGTTAATGGCACGTGAAAAGTTATATTTTGAGGAACTTCTGTCTCGTTTTGCTTCTTCGCTGTTCCAGAAACGCGATTCAGTGTCGTTCAGCCTCGCGATATATGGCGAACGTTGAGATCTAGAAATTGGTAATATGCTAATTTAACTATAAACTAAATTAACTAAATTAAACCATAAACTGAATTCTAAAGAAATCAACGTTTCGAATAAAAGAATGTCGTTAAGGCCACTCGAAGAGGATGACACCAGGGTGAGTTCAGGCCGGGGAATGCCACTTTGCATAGTAACCGTGTCCCGAAAAAAAAGGTATAATTGAAGCACAAATATCCTAGGTTATTGGCGTGCCGAAATGAATTAACTTTGAGCCCATATATCAGTGTGTCTTCAATAAATGATCGTATCTTCAAAGAAACATGCATAAAATCTTCCTTCTTCGGACCAAAATGTGCGTTCGACACGCGGCAAAAGAAGAAAAAACGGCGCTCAGATAATTGAGTTGGCAGTAACTATGTACCCCCTGCCAGCCTAAAAAACAACGCCGAGCCTGACTGATTATTTTTATGCTTCTTTCTTTGTCATTTGTCGTTCGAGGTTCTTGTACACTGAAGCTGAAATCTGTCGAGCGATAAGAAGGGGCTAGGGACCATCCAGCCACTGCGTTCCTAAGGATGGCAGTTACCCTATAGGAAGGGTACATCTGTGGCTTACCTCATGTTGACCACCTTCTTGATTTTGAGATTTGCGCTTTCTTCAAACATGAGGGTAATGTCCTTCCTAAAAGTTACCTAAAAAAAACACAAAGGGAAATCCTTCGAACTTTAAAAATAACACAAAGGAAGATCGTTGAACCATTCAATATTAGACAAAGGAAGGTCCTTGGAGCCTTCAAACCAACACAAAGGGTGATGCTTGGACCCTTGACAATAACACAAGCGGAGACCCTCGGACCCTTGAAAATTACACAAAGGGAAATCCTTAGATAATTAAAAATAACACAGAGGGAGATCCTTGGACCCTTGGAAATAACACGAAGTGAGATCCTTGGACCTTTGAAAATAACGCAAAGAAAGATCCTGGGACCCTTGAAAATTACACAAAAAAATACTCTTTGGACCCATTGTCTTTCTCGAGGGTTTCTAACCTATTTAGGAATTCTTATATTATAGCAAGAACCACTTCGTAAAACTTTAGGTCATAAACGTTCTTAAAGATTTTGTAGTGTTTTTTAATGTATCTGAAATTTCTAACAAAAAAAGACATTCCCAATTGATTAAAGGACTCGTGCAGGGTAGCATTAAAAGCATCTACATACGTGACATGTTTCAGTTCTTTACGGTTTCATAACTTAATTGAACTCACAGTAGAACTACGCCTTGCGTCTTTAACTGTTGCTTGAAGGATCGCAGTACGCACCTTGTCGTCCTGGTGATCCTCCAAGAAAAGAAACAGAGTTTGCTGCATAAAAATTTACGATCAGTGTTAATGCGTCTTCTCGCATTAGGAAGCCAAATGTTGAGTAATCGCTGTGAATAGTTGCGAAACTCATTAATAGCATCTAGCCACCACACCAAGTGTTTTTAAAGTTAGATCACTAAAAAGTGGAACAATATCGTCATGCAGACTGCTTTTTTGTTTTTCAAACTATCCGAAATTTGAACGTACTGCACGAAGACGCTTATGTTTGAGATGCTGATTGTTGCTACGATATATGAAGAGAATTAATTATATAGTAAACCATGTTTTTTGCTTGTTTGTGTGTACATGATTTTTTTATGTTTCCACTTATGGTACATAAGTGGAAACATGTCATCATGTCATCACCCGGCGTAATGTCTAACGCGAAGAAGGTATAGATGTAAATAAATAAATAACCCATATTATTCTCGCGTCATTAACTAACTCTGCACAAATGACTTTTTACAGCGAAACTGTATACTTGATTCGTTGGTCGGGTTTTTTCGTGTCCGTCGACAGAACAGTAGTCGACAGATAAAATAGACGACAGAAAACCCACGCGCGCGCCTTATCAGTTTTCGCGCGCGCCTTATCTCTAATCATGTGGTTCTGACAATTGTTTCAATAACAAAAACCACAAAACAAGTGTCAAAACCACGTCATATATGTTAAGCACGTGGCGCTCCCCGCATGCGTCTCTCGATAAAGATTGAGGTTGCATAAGCTGCCGCGGCAACGACAGAGTATGAAGTGTGGGGACGTCACTAGCCCTGCTAACAATGCGAAGCACGTGGTGCTCCCCGCATGCGCTTCGCGGTAAAGATTGCGGTTGCATAGGCCTCCGCGGCCACGGCAGCGGACGAAGTCTTTTATATAAAAACGTTTGGGTACAGTGCATTTACATTCTAAGAAAAAAGATTGTCTCAAAGGGCTAATGACAGCATTTCGTCCTCTGAACCCCCATTTGCTCCCCGAATCAGGTTCAATGCATGTATATTTCTAGGCGATACAGGCATCGTCACCAGCTTTCAAGGTTCCTAGAAGGGCATTACAAACGGGGCTTTAGCGACAAACACCAAGTGCCCTTTGCGAATCGTTTTATTTGTTTTAAAATTCATTTTTGAGTCTTTTTCAACAAGAGATTGGTTTGTCCGATGTGGTACCACTCTCTTGAACACGTCTATAGTACCAGGAAATAAGCGCCGAAATTTCGTTGTAGTATCCCTTTAAAGGTACCGCTTTAAAATGTGTGTATTATATTGAAACGGTAGAAACGACCTCCGCCTGCTTTAATGTTTCTTAAGAAATTATTTTACTGCTCTCCATGCCTTCAGATGTCTATCTTTGATTTTGTTGGCTTTAACTTAATTTAACTAAATGAGAATGTGGCCGTACAAACAAACTTAATTATTAAGCGTTTCGAAGAAATTGCCTTCAGTACTTTAATTATTTTAGTGTATACGTATAACGAATCAAAATATTCCATATCGTGCTTATTATCATTTATTAGAACGAACACCAAGGCGTTATGCAAAACGTAAATAAAAACATTGAAGTCTCGCTCGATAAGCTCAAATAAGAACGCCTAAAAAATGAGTTTATATAATGCAGTTTAAGTATTACGATGTAGTGACATTGCTTACATTTCTTGGTAATGCTGCCAATAGTTGATTTTTAAGATCGGCAGCAAACAACTGGGCCTGAAAATATACTTGAAATCAGTCAGAAGCAATATTTACAAAGACATGAAGGGCTTCTTTATAATTTTAATCTTTTTCAATAAGTCTAGCGATACGAACGAGCTGTGAAAGTGTAGTGCCCTTTGTATGCATGCAATGATAAAATGCGTAAAGTACAATACTAAAAGAACGAGTAATTATCAGCTACTCTTTCCCACGAAAGCATAATCAAATCACCCGGCTGTGATGAGGGAAAAAATAAGAGAGCAAACATGCTTTTGAAAAAATTACGCCTTAAACCCATAAACTAAGCAGGACTCCATGGCTCTAACCGCTTACAAAAGCTCCCTTTTTTGTGGTTGTGAATTGAGAGAGATGAAAAGACCTCAAGAGTTAAGATAAAAAAGAGTGACCCAAAGTATATAGATTGTTAAACGCGTTTGGGGTGTATAAACGGTTTAATTTGTTATCCCCTTCGGGTCCGCCCTGAACAACCGCAGGGTAAAACTCTCACGATTTTCACTTGCCGAGAAAATTCGTGCGAATGATTTAGTGTAAAAAAAATGCGTTGTGACCAGCAAAAGAAAAATTTATTTTATAATCAAGGAATCTGTTACATTGTGTGAGTGCACGTTTTAACACCCACATTTTATGTTTTGTGCGACAGCGACAGGCCCAGACAATATGCCTATGGAACTCATGAAGACACTAGGAAAAACAAGCAAATTGAAGTTATGGCATGTGATTAACCAAATAATTATGGGAGGAGAGGTACTTAATTATTGGAAACTAAGTAAAATGAGACTACTATATAAAGGCAAAGGAAACAAAGACAACATTAGGTCATATCGCCCAATAATGGTAACTTCAGTTGTATACAGATTAGCTATGTAGATAGTCAAGCGTAGAATGGAGCAATGGGGAGAAGATTTGCAAATACTGCGCGAGCTCCAAAATGGATTCCGAAGAGATAGAAGACTGGAAGATAGCTTAATCGTCACCACTAAATGTATAGAAATAGCAGTGAAAAACAAAACTCCTTTATAGTTAGCTAATTTGGACATCAAGAGAGCGTACGTTAATGTGAGCCAGGAAAACTCTGGGGTCAGCTGAAGGAGTATAATTTAGATACAAATTTGGTTAAGTTTCTTCAGCAGGTGCACACAGACAATAAGGTAGTTTTAACATGGGAAGCATAAACTACACAACCCGCAGTAATAAAAAGAGGACTCAGGCAGGGCTCTCCCCTGTCACCTCTGCTCTTCATGACATATCTCAGTGAAATGCAAAAAATTATAAAGCAGAGCAACTTAGGTTTTGATGTGAGTTATACGCAAGGAGGGATAAATGTAATACAGGTAATACCTGGACTGATCTATGTGGATGACATAGCACTGATATCAAATAATTAGGATGCATTACAGGAACTAGCTGGAAGATGTGGAAAGGAAGGGAACACATTGGGCATGAGTTTTATTATTGACAAATCTGGAGTAGTGGTGTTTAACGACGAAAAGAGGGAACCCTAAGGATACAAGACATTGTTATAGACCATGCAGGAAACTACAAATATCCGGGAGTCTGGCTAATGAGGGAAGGAAATATGTAGAGAAACATGACAAGAATATAATGAGAAAAGGGGAAAGAAATTTGTTTACAAACAAACCGAAGCGCCCGGAGCGCCCGGAACGCCCCTAGCGGACGCCTCCGGGTGTGGCCAAGAAGCTCGCCGTCGCCCATAAACAAACCATTGAAATGCGATGTTGTCGGCGTCAGTGTGAGTCTCCCTGCCCTTTTTCGCGTTCGAATTGTTGGCTCTACGTCTTCCTGGCGATGTCTGACTATCTTGAGCGGCGTCAGCGAAATTACCGAGGCTCGTTACATCGAAAACCTTCGCGTGAATAATGTGACATGTGGCGATTCATTCCGCGTGGACGCCGCAGAATGTACGCTAAAGCCTGCTTCGCATGATGAGATTTCGCTCGGAATTTTCAGTCACGACGCCGCTCGGGCTGCAAAAGCGTGAACCGTAGCTGAGATGGTCGACGTCGATACTGAAAATCGCAAGCAGAATCGGATGAACTGAATTAGGCATAACAAGTCGGTGATGGTCACTGGTAACAATGATCAACATCTCCTTGTATCTACTGTTTACATCGAGCCTACTTACCATGTAGATGGTTGAGCGTGTTGGTTCCTAATTTACGATAAGGAAAGAGGGACATTTAAGACAAACAGACATCTTGTCTGTTTGTCCTACTTACTAACCTTCAAATTTAAGACTTTTGAGGCCTGCACTTACTTCTTATCGCAAGCACCGGGCCAACATTTGGTCTACGGACCGGCGTCGTCTAAGGGAGCAGACGACAAGCAGAAACGTTTGAAAAAGCAGACGACAGTTTGAACAATCAGGCGGCCGTTTGAACTTGAAGACGCACTGAACGTAGTCCGCAGGTGGTCCGCACAACTTGACGGTTTTCTGGCGTTCATGTTAGAACAAAACAAATAAATCTGATGACCACAAGTATCCGTGAATTCAACCCAAAGTGCTTCCCGCCCAAGCAATCGTTGTCCGACGGCGTCTGCTTTTCCCTTTTCATGGCACATATCCAGATTCTCGGACGAACTGAGCACGTGAAAAGTGACCTTCAAACATTTCTCGACACTTTTGGTACGGCCCCAGTCGCGGCGTTTTGACGAGAAGGCAGGTTTTTGTCTGGTTCCTTTCAAAACAACGCAGGAATACACGTCTGGCATGGGGACTTCTGCCCACAGCCCCAGACTGGAAGTGCGACCGACGCGCCACCACCGCGCCGTGTCGTCACAGAGATGACTTTGTGTATACGAAAGAGGTATACGGATATATGAAACAGATATATGGAAGAGGCTACAGAGGTATATGGAAGGGAGTGATGGTACCAGAACTGTCTTTTGGCAAATCAGGTTCAATCAGGATTAGAAGTTCGACAAAGAAGCATAGGCAGGTTGGCACTGGGAGCACATGGAAAAACACCAAATCAGGGAGTACAGGGGGACATGGGATGGTCGTCTTTTGAGAGCAGGGAGGCAATTAGTAAGTTGAATTTTGAACAAAGATTGACCGAAATGGATGATACGCGGTGGGCAAGGAAGGTATTCAAGTATTTATACATGAAATGCTTAAACACAAAATGGACAAACCCAACCCGAAAGCTTACGTTTAAATACCTACACAATGGTGATGGGGCTGAGCAGACTACTTCAGCTGAAAAGGGGTGAAAGTGGCAGTGAGGAAAAAATAGGAGGGAAGAATGCAGGAGAAATTAGCTCTAACAGTGTGTAGATCACGAAAGCAGGACATAAGAAAAGAAAATGTGTTTGACAAGTCACTGGGAAGTTGTTTGCTGTTCGAGGCGAGAACGGGAGTTTTGAGGACAAGGACGTATAGGGCTAAATTTCAGTAGACAGACAGATTATGTGCCGCCTGCCATAATGATAGCGAGACACTAGAGCACTTGGTTTTGAAGTGCACGGGGCTTCGTTCTGCCCTCCCTGAAAAGGTAACGGATTTGGCCGGGCCCTGGGTTCTACCGGCGACGATGGAAGGACGAAAGAGAAAATGATTACAGTCACAAAGAGGTGATTAGACGAACGGTGGAAATTATCTAGGAAAAATTGGATGATGGACAACTAACCAGCACACCTGGGGACAGGCGGGACGGAGGAGAATGGGGACTCCCTCCCGCGTGGCTTCGGCCCAAAGTCTCAACCCTGTCTCCCAGTGGGTCCGGTGCTGGGGTAACGCCACGGGGACTGCTGAAATCGGGGTCGCCGCCGCTCGCGACGTGCAGATTGGCCGCCCCATTAACAGAGACGCCTCCGCGTGTGGCGCTGAACGCAGTACTATCGTGGCGCCGCCTGGCCATTGCCGGCTGCCTATATCGACCGATGGGCAAGGAGGTTTCTCCTCGCCCGCCATGGGGCGCCTGCAGCGCCATCCAGTGGCTAGGAGAGGAAGCGGCACGTCGGGAGCCGAATTCGAGATCCCGATCGACCCCGTGGCGACACGACCATGTGATCGTGTCTGAGGCGAGGCAACTGCTTAGCTACTCCGCGGCACCTATGCCAGATTGGTTTGATGGGCGCCCTCGCGAATGCACGGTGCGCCATAAGCTGTAGCTTCTGTTCTCGACGGTGGCTTTCCAGACGAGCGATATGCTCTTCTTTCGCAAGGGAATCTGAAGCGCTCGACGCAGTGGAACTTTAGGTGATAGCGGCCTCGCGGCGGTTGCGGAACCGTTAGCGCTGCTCCGCACATCGCCGCTCGTTCCGCTCCCGCTCTTCTTCCTCCGAAGGAAGGTTGCCGTCATCTATGAGCGACGGCTACAACCAGTTGTCTGGTTGCCGCCGTTGCTCAAAGATGGCGGTAGCTGCCCAGAGTTCGGTGTCATCATTTTTTGCTGGTGGACACGATACTGGGGAACCTAGCTAGCCCTTAACAGCCTACGCTGTAAGGAAAAAACTGATTCAAAACGTTGAATTTTTTGACGGTACAAAATTTTGCGTCACCCTTTACATCGATGCAGACTGTTGGGAGAGTCGGTACTGAATCTTGGAAAACATGGTCACGCTTATAGGCACGGACAAAAAGAAAGAACAGGACAATACAATGCGCTAACTTTGTGCTATCTTGTTCTACCCTCTTGTCCGAGTCCATAAGGGCGATCGTGTTCTCAATTTTATTTTAGAGAGAACTAGAAATTTACCTAAATTTTCGAATAAAATTATACCTTTTTGCCGTATTCGCTGGCATTCAGGTTCAACACGCTCCTGGTGAGCAGATGAGTTAAGCCCAGCATCGTCACGTCCTCTGCGAGCCGCAGGCAGCTATGCAGACGAGCACGAAGTTGATGTCCGTACCGCGCAAGCAGGTTAGGGTCGATGTGGCCGTAGAATAAGGAGAGCTTGGAAAACACTATCAAACGAAGGTAGTTTCGGGTAGGCCTAGGGAAAAGACAACAGGTCATAGTCTTCATTACTCCACATTCTCCGAGCAAATCGCGGGGAAATTTCAAATTTAGATTCAACCTTAAGCAGTAAAAGCATGACGCGATTTTAATGTAAAATAAGCGAACAACAAGTTTTAGAGCGCAACTCTTAGGCGTCCGTCCCCGCTTTAGCGGCGTCGCCGTCATCGTCGCCGTCGTCGTAACCGCGCGTTGCATTATGGGACGTTTCCCATATTGACGTCACATGTGACGTCACGAAGCTCACTCGTGAAGGTCACGGCGAAGGTCACGACCTTCACGAGGACTTCTGAACATCATCACCCTCACGAGGGATTCACGAATGACGTCACGAGGGTCGCTAGGGTCACGAGTGACGTCATCAGGAAGGAGGGAGGGAGGGGAAGGAGGGAAAAGGAGGGGAGGAGGGGAATGAGGAGGAGGAGGAGGAGAAGGAGAGTGTACGGAGGAGGAGGAGGGGCATACCCTCATCCCCGTACCCTCCCTTCCTCCTCCTCAAGAGCTGCACACTCTTTCGGCATTACCGGGAATTGTAAACGTCTTTAATTTTTTTTTCTATTTTGTTTATTACAAAGTATTGCAAACTTATATAAGGTCCTTCTAGGAATGGAATGAAACACATGCACTGCGTACAAACAAACAAACAAGCTATCAAAACAGAAACGAGCCCTAAAAGCGTCAAAGCAATTCCACGTATATCTCGGTAGTAAAGTAATCTTTCAGTAATTGGTGGGCCAATCAAGCAGCTAGCTGATTTAATTCTTAAGTCGCCAATACCTGGTGGAAACAACCATGAGAGGTAAGCAAATTTAGCTTCTTATCATGTGTTTTCACCATCAATAAATTTAAGTAAATCTATAATGAAATTTTAACAAGAAATAAAAAACTGAAAAGATCTTTTCTTTTTAATTTCTTTCGTTTATTTACTTCAAAATGCTGCAGTCTTATTTAAGTTATTGATGGAGTATTAGAAAACACATAGTTATTATGAAACAGATACTAAAAAAAGCAGTAAAGATGTAAAAAATGTTGCAGTCCTATTTTAGACGATAATAATTTCTGGAGAAGGGAGACAAGGTGGACGTGATTCCTCTCCAGCTCGCTTACGGCTTTGCATTAATTTTATAAAGTCATATTTTAATTCTAAATTAACTCGGTATTTCGTGGGGATAGGGAGCAACTTACTCAGTCGGTAAAAACAACCCTAAGAGACAACCAATCTAAGTTCATATCGCAGGTCCTTCACCAACAGTCTCTACAATCTGAAAGCGAGTCGTAGTTGAAATTAGATTCAACTTACACTGGAAAGTCGGTAATCAACTTTAGAATGTCTTTTATAAACGGAATGTGAGGGTCAACAATTCCACGCTCTGTCGGCGACGAGAGATTAGCTGCGGCAAAAAATGAAGACCATGACCACTGCAATCAGAGGATGCATTGTTAGCTTCTACATATCATTGTGAACCTGTGGTAGTGATGGGCATATTGCTCAAGAAGGAACAGAGCGATCTATTCTGACATATCGACCTTATGAACTCCCCATCCGAAAATCAAGAAAGGTGAAAACAATACCTATCAAATATCTCACAAACACCATCAAAGTTATTTCTTAATTATTCTTGACGTACCGCTAGTTATCAACAACTCAGAGGAAGGTAGTAGTTGAAGGGTAACAATAGTTACGCTTCAAACATTAAAGGGAAGCTGAAGCGGCTTTGTATTTGAGTAAAAACATTCAAATCATCTTCATGTGGCCTCTAGGATCACGAATATTGAGATTATTTTTAAATTTATTACACGCAGGCTGCAGAAAATAAATTTCAAAGTACGGCTGAAGCCCCTCCTCCCCGGAGCGTTACGTCAGAAAAGAGTTTTCGGAATCTCCGCTCTCGTGCATCTCCACTGCCCATCAAAGCTATGCACGCGCACTCTTGATATTTTCATAAAGGTCACAGAAACACGTCACGACTAGTGTCAGTGCGCGGGGGGGGGGGGGGGGGGGCAAGTTGGTGATTTATTATAGCAAGCAACAGCAAAAAAAGATCAGAACAGAGGAGACAGACAGAGATAGGCATGCAAGGACGTTGGCTTACAGATAGACTCGTATGTAACGCGCTCTTTGTATCTACTGACAAAGTAACGACCTCGTTACTCTTTGGGAGAGTAAAGGAGTAACGTATTTTTGTTACTTTGTAATAGAGTAACAAATAAAGGTATTTAATCACTTCTTGATGGGAACGCGTACAACACGAGTCACACAATTCGGTTTTCACGTACGTAAGTACGTTCGATCCAGGGATCTTAAAGTGTGCCAAAACACAGGGGTCATTGCGTCAGCAACCAGCTACAGTCGGTGACAGGTCAAGAATCCAGGGCGAGGGAAAGGAAGGCTCGGGAGGAGGATGCAGGCGCAATGCTGGAGAGAGGGGGATGCTTCCTCCTCTACGCAATCCATTCTGCTCCCGCCTCCTTTTTTGTTTTGTTTTTTCGCTTTGAATTTTTGATTTGTCACCGACCATAGCACATGAAAATGAGTACACACATTTTGTTTTTTGTCACGTCTATGCTTCTACGCACTTCCGGTAGATGCCTACAACAACAGCAACACTAACCCTGGTTGCGCGGTTAACCGTGCATTGCGAATAACGAGAACACGTTCCCTTTTAAGCTAAAAAATGCGTTCCTTTTGATCTCAGTAAAGAGTAACGTAATTCGTTACTTCTAAAGGAGTAATGGTATTTAGTTGCTTTGTTCAGTAATATGTACATATTTTACAGATGAATCTGCAAGTCAGCGCTCTTGTTTGTCTTCCTATGCGTATCCGACGTTGCCCTAATGTGTTTTTTTTTATTTATTTTTGGCGATTTTGCTGTTTATAATAGAACAGTCCGTTCATCTTTGCAATTTTTTGTGTGTGTAGTTACCTTACACCTGTGTGATGACGAGAGACCCATTTTGAAAACCCCATGGAGCACGATTGGCGGTCGAGTACCATTAATGGTTGCCATTTCCGGGGCACGGAGCACGCGATTGGATCCGCGACCCCTGCCGAACGAGGGCGCGAACTCGTATTCGATACGAGCCGGGCCGAGTTCACGCCGAACGATGACGTAGACCTCGTGTCCAATACCTGACGAGAGTACGCGCCCAAACAATGGCGGACCCGGATAACGGGCTCGGCCGCCACTAGATGGCGCGCCCTTGTAAAGAGGGTCTATTTTCGCCTTGCACAATTTTCAAGGGCACTGATTCAGTGTCCCAATCTGCGCTGTGACACTCACTCTAATAAAACCAACAAAAAAAATGTCTGCGAGGTCGCTTTCCTGCAGAACACGGGGACAGCCAATCACGGTGCGAACAACACTAGAGTCCTAGCGAATGACGATGCTCGGAATACGATTAGACCAGAAAATGATAATTTCACAGGGACAAGGAGCATGACGTACGTTTCACTTGCAGTGTCGTGCGGTCATTGATATTTTTTTTCAGACCTAGTCGTATTTTCTGCTTCGTCATTCGAGGGGATATTTCCATTGTTTGCCACGATTAAGTGCGTCCGTGTCCCGCAGATAAATAACCTCACAGACCTTCTTTTTTTTTTGTAGATTGCCGTGCATGACGTTTTACCATTCTCAGTGTCACGCCTACACTGTTGTTGTCTTTTTTTAAACGTATTTTTAGGTTCATCATTCGCCGAGATCTCACCGTAGATTGCAGCGATTGGCTCTTCGAAGTGCTCTGCGGGAAAGTAAGCGCTTCAATTATTTTTTTTATGCGGGCAGAAACTGAGGGAGAGGAGGAGGTGAGGGCTCGCAAGGCATAGCCTCCATGCGACAGATGGCAGACCCACGAGAAGCGGCCGCCGAAATAGAAAAGGTGGAGCGGCAGACAACGGATGGAGAGGAGAGCCACGTGACTGGGGCCCCACTGCGGCGAGACGCGAAACACGCTTCTCCCGAGCGAAACAAGTGTGTTTCGGGTCCTCGCCGCTGCCAAAGCTGCGCGCTGATGTCCAGGTTCCCCGACAAATGGCTATTTGATGCTCTGTGCTACCAGATACTCGCGCTCTAAATCTGCGACCGGGCACTCTATGGTTCCGTCGTCGAACTGCCATGCTTTGCGAGTATAGAGGAGGCTATGGCTGAACCGAAGTATAGTTGGAATGATCGGCGAGCAGACGCGAAGCTAGCTGCTTTGGTCTCCACCAGACTGTTGGAACGCGTTCGAACGCGAATGCCAAACGCCGGAGTTCCGCGTTCTAACTCGTTCAACGAGTGCAGCGGCGTAAACGGCAGCTATAGCTTTGCGTTTACTCACTGATCGCTCCAACTAAAGCTCGGTATTCTGATGGGCCAGCGTGCTCTCGCCTCCTGCTCTCCCTCAATTTCTGTCCGCATAGCGTGTAGATGAACAGCGAGGACAAAGCTGTAAAATGTAAACCAGAAAAAAAATGTCCTCTTAATGGGCTCTTAATGGAAGACAATATTATTAAGCAGGTGAACTGGTTGTTAATTGTTATACTAAAACCCGAAACAGAAGGAAACAAATTTGGGGGGGGGGGGGGGGGTGCGGCAAGCACAACGGGCTGTTCGGTGGAAACAATCCACCTGAGAAAGAATTTAAATCTTGAAGCCAGCGGTAAGAAAGCTGCCGATCAAATTACCTTATCGAGTACGTCCGTGGTCCCGAGGCCACCCCCATATGTTATAGTCCATTTCTCGTAATATATTACTGAAACTTGATCAGTGGTGTTGATCTGCAACGAGACGGTAATCGGCGCTTGACGTGATCGAGACGCATTGCTACAGCAAGACAAGTGGAACCTGCCCAAAGGATGTTGTAATGGTAGCGAACAAAATGTGCACAACACTATGGCAGTTAAAACGCGCCTCAGACCGCTGTGTTCATCGCAATCTCGTTTGTGGTCCCTCCAGTTCCACCGGATGACACCGCCATGGAAGTGTCATGCCGCTGCCCGCCACGATCCTGGCGGTGGCAGAGCAGCAGGGGCGGCTGCGGCAGACGCCTGGTCTGCCGCATGCCTCTGTCCAACTTCGCGCTCCACGGAAGCTTTAGCAGCTACGAGTTGGGACACTGGGACGACAGCGGCACTCCCGTCCGTATAGGACTTTTTGCTGCAACTTGTACGACCAACCGCCAGGATCGCGACATCCGATAGCGCTACACGCTGGCTTCCGTGACGTCATTTGCTGCCACCTTGGGCACCACCATCAATGTGATGGCGGCCTGTAGGACGTTAGACACACCAGTCCAAAACGCGTTCCAGCCACCAAAAAGGAACTAAGTACCATCATATTAGGGAGTTTTAGTTGATGGTTTTCGATGCCTCCGATTTCAATGCAGGATGCACGCGCAAAGATGCCAGCGTAGTAACGGATAGCATTACCGGAGTTATTGGAACGATTAATTAAAAGGCCATAATAGGAATTGCAAGGACGTCCGCGGACCCCGGTTATGTATATGGTCTTCGCTCTTTTTACGGAAAATTTTGGACAAAAACGAACGGTTTTCGTCTCAGTTCTTTAAGGTTTTCTAGAACTCCAAATAACAAAATGGTAGTGAACCAGGATCTCTTGAAAAAAATTCGTGGCCAAAGCCAAATGCAAATAGGAACAGCGGGGACGAGACCCACATGCATTAAGCCACCCCAATGTGAATGTGAGGCACCCGTGCACCCGCATTTGCATCCAAAAGAGGTACTACAATGAAGGCATATACAGAGATACTACAGAGATGCTTCAGCTGCTATTAGTCAGCGCTAAAAATAGCCCCGTCCTTGACGATGCAGGGCTGACTTGGCGCTATAGCACTGCACCACTGCTAAGTTACGTTCTAGTCGGCGCTGCTTCAGCGCTGTTCCTCGTGTTGAGTTTGCGCTGCGCTGCATGTTTGAACCAGCGTTCAGAAATATGGAGCGTTCTTTTTAAGTCTGGCATATGTTCAGCACCGTCATTCGCCGCGAGCTCCCTCCGTAGTTCGCAGCTATCGACTCTCGCAGGTGCTTTGTGGGAAAGTGAATGCTCCAGATTCCTTAGTTTGTATTAATTCCACGTGACATACATTAAGAGCTAGTAGAAACACTCAGAGTAAGAATAGACTTGCTGTTTGCAACTTTTCCACGAATCGGAGGACGTCGGTGATCAGACTTTCCTCGCCCGGAACAACCAGAAGGTCTTTCCAAGCCAGAAGCAGCCGTGCCACGTACTCAACGTCGAGCTCCGGCACGGATCCTGGGTGTCGAGGAGCTACCTGCGAGGCAGCGTCCCCTCAGAGAGCCCAGATTTGAGAGAGCGAGCAAACTAAAACCATTCAGAGCGTTTGAAATTTATTGGTAGACGCCTAAAGCGGGTGGAAAGGCCGAGTCGTTTGCAGACTACCAAGGCTCTTGTCGCCTCCTCACAGCTCGTATTGCAAACGCAGCTCATTAACCACATGACCCCTATCGAACAGTTGGAAACACTTTAAAATCTAGGCACACTACGTCCCCTTGCCCCTTGTGACTGACAGCGCCACCATGATTCAGAGTAGGGACGTCGCAAACTCTTCTCGAACATGAGGTCCGACTATTTAGGCAGAACTTCGAACCTCTGGCACATTTTGACGAAGTTCAAATCACGGACAATGTTGCCCGACTTCTGCACAATGCATTTTGGGAGAAAAAATACAATTAGTAAAGTTTATATTATTATATTTTTCATAAAACAATAACCCATTGTTTGCACACAACATACAAGCACATATGTGTACTTTTAATGCTGCATAGTTGAACGTGAGCGCGTTGGTTTTTTTTATAACTTGTTACAGAAAGAATAAGCAAAAAGTTGGTTTATTATTGCAAAGCAGTTAGAGAATGTACCCCGAAATATTCCACTCTTCGTCCGCCAGGTGGCGTCAGCCCGCGCATGTGCACAACGGTCGAAATTTAGGCCCACTATTCGTCCAATTTCGCGTTAGATGTTCCGAAAAAGTCGAAACTGGTCCAAATTTCAAAGGTGCGCGCCATCTAGTAGTTGATGCGCCAATTAACTGACTCCGCCATTGTTTTGGGCACGTACTCTGAGCATGAATTGGACAGCGAGGTTTGCGTCAGTGCTCGGCGTGAACTCGGCTCAGCTCGCATCGAAAACGAGTGCTACGTCAGCATTCGGCGAGGACCCAGAACCAATCACACGCTTCCTACCCATGAAATTTCAATTCTGCCGATGTTCTTGACGGCGTTCCGAAAAGGGTGTACCCGGACCTCGGCACGCTCGCGGCATCCTTAGTTCAAGGAGGTATAAAGCACTTCAACACACTGTTTGCAACCCAGCTTGTGCTTGCCCAAACCGAGTGTGGGCAGTGCGCCTGCGCAGAAGCCAGATCCGCCTTGGGGGGGGGGGGGGGGGGGGAGCGTTTGCACATGCGCAGTACCGACAGCAGCGCCACCGCTCTGGCTTGACGGAGAGAAAAGTTGATCTATAGCCACGATCGACGAATGGTCAATTATGTACGCGTTTTGTCCTGCTTCGTGATTGGTTCTTCACCTTCCTCATCAGCTAATGCAGCGATGTCATTGGCTGTCGGGCGATAATCAGCAGCTCGCCACGCCCTCAAAATTTTTTCTTTTTTTTTTTTTTTAATGCTGTCAGAGACTGTATACCTAAACGCCATCCGGGAAGTCATTGACGATTCGTAAACTTACGAATATCCTTTTCGCCTCCGTGATTCTGAAGGAAAAGAAGGGGAAGACGGCGAAACGGCCGTAGAAGCGACCAGAAAATTCGGAAATTTGGGAAGAGTGGTTCGCCGTGAAGCGGAAGATGTCGGGCAGGGCGGCCACCGGATCTGCAAAATTGAGTTTAAACGGTAAGGAAAAACGAAGGGGCAAAAAAGAAGAAACCTGTGCTGGAACCACGACAGATAGTTCGGTGGTTACCCACTCATTCCCGATTCCAAGGGCATACATTTATTCCTCGTTTCCCTCCCCGCTTTACTGTTTCACGTTTTCGCCGCCAGGCGCTCTGCCCGTTTTTCGCTGCGTATTATGATAGGCGGTAGCTGTCCGCTTCTCTGCTTTGAATATTTCCCGCCAGGTGGCGTCGCCTCTGCATCAAACAAAAGCAAAGTGAACGCGAAGAACAAAAAGAAAGTGAAAGAAATTAGTGGGTTTTTTTTTCGTTTAATATTTTTTTTTGGCTAGGTACGAACCTGGTTTAGAACCGCCCGTTACAAAGGGAACAGCTGCAAGATCATTATCATCATCATCATCACTGGATGGCCAGACAAGGCTAGAAATAAAAAGCAACGTGGAGTTGGTAGATTGCCTCTTGGAGCACATGACAAAACACCGAACCAAGGAGTACAGGGCGATATGGGATGGTCCTCATTCGAGGGCGGAAAAACTGGCAGGAAGACAGGATTTGAGGATAGGCTGAGAGAAATAGATGCAAAGCGATGGACACGAATAGTTCTTAGCTATTTACACATGAGAAGCGTCGACACAAAATGGGGAAAGCGGACTATAAAACTTAGATCCAAATATATGGGCAATAGCAGGGAGGCGGATGAGAAAACAAAGGTTAAGAAGAAAGTTAAAGAAACTGAGAGGGAAACATGAAAAGCAGGCATGCATACTAAATCTGCCTGAGAAATTTACAGATCGTTTAAGAAGGACGCATATATTCATATAGAGATATAGATATCAGGACGTAGATACGGTGTGTAGAGCTTGTGGAGAGGAGGAGGAAACAGCTGAACACTTGATACTTTACTGTAAGGGCCTTCACTCTGTGGTAGCTGAAGAGGTGACTAATTTAATTAACACACTGAGGATTTATGGATGGTGAGGGAAAAATAGACACGGGGAAGGTGGAGATAACCAAGAAAAGATTACCTGACTGGTGGCACAGGTCGAGAGATGGATGAATAGTCTCCTATTCCCTTCCGAGCGACCCGTAGAGCGGAAGGTGTGTGCATCCAGTTTCATAGAAGCACCTCCGTCGTACGGATCGTAGCTTTTAAGAATAAATCTCTAGAGATATAACTCTACGTTAAATAAATGTTAGAAGAAAAAAAAACACTGGCTAAGTGGCACAGCCACCGCCCGACTAAAAAGGTTCAGCCTCATTCGTCCATTCATACATCTATCCGTTCTGGAGTTGCCAATACTGCGTGAAACGACATGAGAAAACTTTTGATACCGTAATTTTTGACTTGCGTATAACGCTAAAATTGTAATATGGTTATAGTACATGGCGTCAGAAGTACGCGTGATATTAGAGTTTAGTGGCAAGCAACAATACTTGCTACAGATGAAAAGAAATTATGCGCGCCTACGTTTGCGCAGAACGCTGATTGTTTTTGCGGTGCCTCCTCAAAACAAGAGAAAAGCCCAAATTGACTTAATACAGATATCGTGGTGTGTTGTTCTTTGTAGCATGAATGAAATAACTTGAGGTTTTTGTTTTCCTAGATGATATCTTATATATTTCACGAATGTAAACAGTTATTCATTCAGAAAACAATTATGTCCTAAATAAACCTAATATCTTCTTTCTCAACCTCGTCGGGTATTATCAACAATCGAGAACATTTGTAAGGCCACACAACTGCCTCGTGAGATTCGTGCTAAACGTTCACATAAACACGTGCTGCTAGACATAAGGAAACAAATAGACCCGTACATCATGCGATAATCTAGTCGTCATTGATTGCACTTCAATTGAATCTTTTATGAAAGAATAACCTTTACTTATTTCTCTTTCCTATCATTAAGAATCATTAAAAGTAACTTAATTGTGTTTCTTTCGTGTTTTGCTTTGGGGTTTTCATTTTGAAGTTGCTTTTATTTTATTTTTGATGCATCCAAAACTTCTGCTCCTTGTCTCGATTCTTTATAAAATGACGATTAAAAAGAAAATAAGGTTTTTTTTTTCATAAAAAAGGCATTTACATGAGGCAGCGGTAGCCATTTTCGACGTAAGAAGTCGGAAGAAAGGCAAATCTACTTGCGGCTTACGCTCAGTGTAGCACTGTTTAACCAACGCTGTGGCTGCTTTCTCTGATGGGAGTGGCCCTTCCGCTGGCAGGGTGAATTGTTCTGTAATTTCGGAAAGGAGGAAGATTTCACGTTAAGTGCATGAACTGAGTGCACGTGTTCACACTCCGTTTCAGCATGCCTTCTCAAACGACTCAAGCTCTGCTGCCCGTCAAAACTGATCAGAGCGACCGATCAAGAAAGGTGACCGCACTCCTCCTGCGGAGAGTTGTCACGTGATTCACTCCTTCGTTCTAGCAAACCGTTTGTCAAAGCGAGTCCGTACACGGCGCCGAACGGAATGCTGGGAATTGACTGTATAGAACTAGCTGTAGAAGACGAAGGAGGCGATGAATGATGCGCATGCAAGCAACTGTGGCACCAAGCTACCCCGCCTCTCTCTGTCTCTCTCCCTCTTTGTTAGAGCGCAGCTCTTAGGCGCCCTTTTCCGGCTTGAGCGGCGTCGGCGTCGCCGACGTTGCTCAAACCGGAAACAGCATTTCTCTCACGGCGGAATATCGTGCAAGCATTACCTCAGGACGTCACATTACATGTGGTCCAAATCACAGTGCATTACAGTAAGCTCTCTATGTTACAACACAAACCTTTGAACTGAATTTTTACCAAACCTGAAAACTCCTTGAAGCGTCCATAAAACCCGGTAAAAGAGCGGCGAGCCCTGCGAGCTGTTTGTCCATCGGTTAGGCTTAGCGGGTTCACCACCGTGAGATGAACGATCTCGTAAAAACACTGGGAGTAATTCCCACGTCGAGTTTTTCCGTCACGGTCACAAGCGCACGTCGTCCCGTCCGTTGTAAATATTCCCGCACAGCCGAACGCACAAATACTTTGTAGAACCAGATATCCATCGCCGTCTTGCCTCATCCCACCGACCACCGCAGACCACTGCCGGTCATCGTCAGCAAAACCACGTGATCCCCGTCTAAGTACCACGTGACGCCTGCGCCGCTTCACCCACCGACGGCCAAAGACGGAGTTCTAGGGAGCACTCTAGAGAGGGAGGGGCGCCCTCGGAAAGAACCAGCCGATCGGGCCATCACAATCCCTTTCCACCACCCGATCTAGCACGCTCTGGAAAGAGCACTCGAGAACGCCGAGAAAGAACCACACAAATTCGCCACAGTCTGCATGTGTTAGGTCACAGCCCAGCACACGCATGTTCGTCGCTTTGCAAGGCGTGCAAAGAACGCGCCTCACGCACGTGCGCTAAAAATTGCGCCGACCAGAAGCGCTTTCCCTGAATAGTCTACAGAAATCTTGCTAAAAATACTCAAAGGAGCCCTGCAACAAATTTTTGACTGGTTTTTAATTTGCACTGAACCTGCAGCGGACTGAACGTAGTAACTTAATGAAAGTTTTCTCGAATTTCACTTTATTTTAAAAGTTATAGGCTAATTAAAATTACAAAAACTAGCAAAAATAACCTCCTTTATGACGTCGTTGCTCGTGGCTTGAGTGGCCGTGAACTAGAGGAGGGGAGCTCAGCGAGCGCTCACGGCTGCCGCACTACGTGTCGACGGCTCGAGAGGGCGCCACTAAAGCATGTGCTGGATAGGCTGTATGAAGCGGGCGGCCAGGGCGGCTCGCATTGCATTTGCTGCGCGATGAGAGACTAATTGGGCATCACACTTCATTGGCCACAAACGACAGCAAACACGGGGTAAATATTAGTTCAGAACGGGAGCCACTTCGCCCTGCCATACCGCCAAACGGCAGAATCGTAAGCCAAACCTGCTCGCCGAATCGGCCTTCGGAACGCTCGGAACAGGTCGGATCCTCGAGCCCGTATACGACCGCAGCGCCGCCGCGTTCGTCCGGGACCCTTCTACGCTCGCCGCTCGCCGGTGCCTGATCCCACTACCCCTTTCTAGTATGCGCCACCTTTTCCACCGTTTTGTGGCGGGTATGTCGACGGGTCAATTCTTGTTTTCGTACTTTATAAACTGCATTTGTTTCTTTTCTGATCTAAATTACTAAACAAAAACTGCTTTCACAAATAATTGAAACGGTTCGCGCAACTTATATTTTGTATTTCTACTAAAACAAATTTCAGTGGCTTCACCAGTAGTAATGTCAGGACCAAAGACTTCACATATCGCGCGCTTTTGGCACCACGGGTCGCCCCCGTAGGTGGAGGAGGTTTCCATGTCGTCTGGTTAAGATATAACTCACTGATATTTAGTTACTCTCTCTGTGCCCACTGGCTTGCCCGAACCCCAAGAGATGTGGAAACCGCCAAAACGTTAGACGCTTAAATATGACTGCAGAGCCCCTTTAAACCTCCTGCGACCACGTAGGACCAGATGCGCTGCTCCGGAGCAGGTCCCAAGCCGTCACAATAGGCTTAAAAACCGGTCTTATCTCAGCCAGTCCTAATCGGTTGCAAGTGTGTAAACGGCCCTTTTATCCCTTTACGGGTTGCTATGGTAACGTGGTTTTAAATGGACACTGACATCCGCCAATATTCTATTTTTTTCATTTTTTGCCAGGCGATTCATTATTGTGTCAGAAAACCACCAAGTCAATATTTTGCTACAGGATCACATATATTTTTAATAAAGTAAAAAAACACAACTGCTCGAAACCGAAACCGAAACCGGACTGGGGAGGAAGAATACATATAGAAGAGGAGAGAGCTGGCGGAAGTCACGTGGCTGAGCAGCTTTTTTCTTTCTAATCAACGTATTTTCAGCTTTCTAGAAGCCACAAAAAATGAGTATCATAT
>JAZHYW010030115.1:0-13192 GCA_037355805.1 Ixodes ricinus
TCTGAAAAATATGCACACCGTGCGAAACTATTAGCGAGAACACGACTTATAATTTGAATGCAGTTAAATGCCAAGGTGCAAGCGAGCTAGACAAGAATGACAATTGCAGTTTTCTTGCTTTTTTTTAGGATTGGAAAATATGTCATCGAGGCAATAGAGGTATTTAGAGCGATCAGTTGGGGCGCTAATATGAAGAGAATACCTTTTCAAAACCCCATCGAGAAACTGTGGCGGTCGCCATTTCTCTGACCTCGCCATTTGTCGAACCTTTGTCGAACCTTGTCGAACCTTTTGTTGAACTCTTTGGCGAACCTTTTTGTCGAACTTTTTGTGGACCTTTTCGTTTAACTCTTTGTCGAACTTTTTGTGGACCTTTTCGTTTAATCTTTGTCGAACCTTTTGCTGAACTTTCGTTCAACTTCGTGATCGCGTTCCGCCCACACCCACGCGCAGAGGCAGAGAGCGGCGAGGTCAGGGTGACGAAAGGAAGGCCCCTGATTGGTCCGGCGAACGCCTAGTTCCCACCGCACTGTCAGCTTGTGGGTGGACGGCGTATATGTTTGTTTCCAGTTGTGTATAGGTAACCTCGGATCAACCTGACGTGAGGAAATTGATACGAGGCCGCAGATTCGGCGTGCACGGCTTTGCCAGCCTTGGGGCGGCGGCGGTTTATGTACCAAGTCACGCTGATTTCTGCGCTGTTCACCCATGTCGGTTCGCTAGAGTCGCAGTCGAAAAATGCTTTTCACGTTTTTTTTTCTATTTTTTTTTAGTTTGTCTACAGTTGTGGCTGAAATAAGCTCGAACGGACGAAACGGGTTTCCTCGGTTTCATCGAGGTATAACGTCGCTTGACCGAGGTATTGAAGCTATAACATTAAGGCCCATTCACACACTTGCGACTTCTAGAACCGAGTGCCTTGAAACCTCTTAAAATCTCTTAAGACGAGGAGACGCACTGTGGCGCCACTATCGCGCGGGCAGCTTAGCAGGCACTTGGCGCCCCGCATATTTTCTCTCTTTATCTTTTCTTGGACGAAAAAACTTTGGTCATTGTTAGAAACGAACATTTCTCATAAGTAGTGCGTACAGTCAGCACGAAATGAAACCCGAACGCCGGAACGCGTGGCCGTTGATACAGGCTGCTCCACCTGGAGGGCCCCTGAGAACTAATGAAAATGCGCCGGGGTGCGAGGGTGCGGGTCCTACTAAGATGAGCTCGACCCTCGCGCGGCGCGTCTGGGAGTTCCGCGTTTCGCCGGTGGCGCGCTGTAAGCGCCGTCACATCCGATACAAAAAGCACTGTCACTCGCTTTGTGTATCGGATTCCCAGCGATATCTCTTCAGCGCTGTCATTCATTATCGCGTTGTGTATCGCAAGGGCGAAATGAAAGTTGAAACATTTCGTGCACGGAAGACCCGTAGTGCTTGATGACGTGTCACCGGAACCACGCTGCGGTGAACAACGTGCCACGCGCGGTTTCTGAGAAATAGTGAAACGTCATAAACGCGAAATAAAATTCGTTTGTTCGCACGACCATACTCTTTATGAAAAAAAATAAATGCTGCAACAGACTGACGCGGATGCCTCGGTTTTTATGAGCAATGCGCATGTTTTCGTGCGAGGTTATCAGTCGATTCTTAAAAAGCGAGGAATTGCTTGCTGACGCTCTCTTTGGTAACCACCGATATGCCGGGCGTATCAATTCCGGAGCGGAATAAATTCATCACCCTGTCTGAGCAGGGCCTATCGCAAAGAGCTATAGCCAGGTTAAGCGGCCGCCCGGTGTCGACCGGGCGACAGTGGGGCGACAGTGCGGCGACAGAAAAGCACCCCGAGTGACGACGCTTACAGCGCGCCACCGGCGAAACGCGGAAGTCCCAAACGCCCCACGCGAGGGTTGAGGACATCTTAGTAGGACCCGCACCCTCGCACCCAGGTGCGTTTTCATTAGTTCTCAGGGGCCCTCCAGGTGGAGCAGCCTGTATCGATGGCCACGCGTTCCGGCGTTCGGGTTTCATTCCGTGCTGACTGTACAGTGTGACCTCGGAAACACCGCGCCAAACCTTCGCTCTAGTGAAATGGAGTTCCAGGGTCATCGCATAGATGGAGCCAGCGTGTCAGTGTGTTTTCTCGTCGTAAGAGATTTGAAGAGGTGGTAAGGCACTGGGTTGTAAGAAGTCGCAGGTATGTGAACGGGCCTTCACATGCCAACGCTGCACGGACCTTGCTTGCTCGTGTTGGTGTCGGTCGCACCGTATCAAGGCCGGGAGAAAGTGCTGGCAACGGAGCGCTACGTGACGTCATAGCGCGCGACCAATGGCGCTGCGCCGCGCGGACCGGAGAAGGGGGGGGGATTGATGCGCTGAAACTTTCCTTTAGTACCCCCCCCCTCATTGCTGGATCAGGAACGCGGGGTGTGTAGTAGCGAAGGAACTGTGTATTAGTGCTATCGCACCTCCATTGCCATGGCATTTTTATTGGGATATGACGTTCACACGACCTCTGCGATCATTTCCTTTTTTTCTTTCTTTCTGTGGTATCGTGTAGCAATGGCTGAAAGCTGAAACGAACGGCGTTTCCAGGAAGCAGAAGCGTAGAAAAGGCCAAAAAGACGACAACACAAATTTCCCAGAGAGGGATCACGATGAGGATGTTACGTCGGGATGATACCTGCGGTGATAAAAACGAGGTCAACGGGCTTTCCGAACTTGTTTAGTTGTTTCCCGCACTTTTTTTAAAGAAAAAGATCGCTTGAAAGAGAGAAAACGAAAGAAAAACGATGCGCCATTCAAGCCTGGTCGTTTGGTCGTACAGTGCACCGTGTACGAAACAGCGTCTGACTTGGCTTCCATACTCTCGATAGCTCCGAGCCAAGTTGGCCTTCCGAGAGATAGAACGCAGTCATAAACGAAAAAAGAAAAGGAAATAAAGAAAGAAAGAGAAAAAAAAGGGGGGGGGGGGGGGGAGGGGTTAGACGCCAAGATGTTAACGCTCTCCGAGCACTTATAAGTTGAACGCGCGGTGGGAGGAGCTATACGTGCTTGCCGGACCCATGATTCGCCTCGCTTTCATCACCTGACCTTGCTCTCTCAGCCTCTCTGCAGCTCTGGGTGTAGGTGACAACGCGATCACCTCGCGAAAGATACACGTACCACTGGTCCAGCGAGGACGTAGTTTCCGCACTGTCAACTTAAGAATGTACCCTGGTCAAAAAAAGAACAACCGTACCGGCGTTTCTATATTGGGGAGCGGTGAGCGGCGGACATATTCGAGTGCGAGTTTGTTGGCCCCCTTTGGTCTTTCCTGGATAGCAATCGCGCGTGGCGGCGCTCGCCGCGGATATAAAGGGCAGCCGCTTGACATCCGTGCACGGCCGATCGAGACACCGAACATTCTTTGTGGTCCGCCAACGTTGCGTGTTTTTTTTTTGTTTTTTTTTTTGTTGCTTGCGGTCGCGGCCGAGTGGCCGTACGGTCGAGCCGGCCTTTTTTATTACAGCCGCACGAGCCGCCTCGATAACGACTCCGAGGCGAAGCGCCGGCCTGCGGATCCCAGGTTTCGCGGGTTCGAACCCAGGTTGGCGGGTCGAACCCCGATCGGTGAGTTCGAACCCCGGTTGGTGGGTCCGAACCCAGGTTGGCGAGTTCGAACCTCCGGTTGGTAAGTTCGAACCCCGGTTGGTGGGTTCGAACCCAGGTTGGTGAGTTCCAACCTCCGGTTGGTAAGTTCGAACCCCGGTTGGTGGGTTCGAACCCGGACTACGGTGCCTGGATCATAACTCCGACTGTGGTGTGCTCGGCGTCCTATTCCGTATATTTATCGAAAGTGGTTCCCGCAGTGGCAACAATAGACCCTTTCACTCAAATATCTGTCTGAAGTTTTGTCCGCTAATGGCGGTTAAAATCTAGCACATATTCGTCAACGGCAGGCGCATACGAAAGTTACGGTGTTCTTCACTGTACAGTTTGTTCTCTATTTGTTTCTGTTTCAATGGTGTCAAAAACTTCCACTTTTAACAAAATACGCCACATTTTATTCTCACGAGTTGTCGGCCGGAGCGCGTGCCGAAGCAGAGCATTCAAGAAATTTAAGTGACATCATCGAATAGGTAGCGTATAGAAGCTTAGCAAGCCTCGGCAATCTAACATCGAACAACAATAGAGCGGACAAAAGTCTGGAATGTCCAGGCGTGCACCGCATCGGCGCCTGTCCTCAAATTCTTCCTTCACCAGTCGCCAAGAAGCCGCCACTATAGACTTTTTTAATGTTTACAAAATCACAGTCCTGCGTGCGGTCTTCACAGCTCCGCACGTGCGTGTTCGTCGCTTCGGAAAGCGAGGAAAGCACGCGCCATACGCACGAACAGTCAAGATGGCACCGGCCACACGCTCTTTTTTGGAAAGGTCTATTCGCGACTCCAGCAAAACGAACGACACCTAGCGGGAAAACACTGAACTGGCCGGACCAGGTCCTTTCGCGATTTCTGCTCGTCTCTTCTGGCTTCCGTGTTTGCATGTTGTCGGTGGATTGCGCGACAGAACAGTTCTACCGGTGTCTGTGTCGTAACCGTAGTATCGCCTTGTGACCCAGGTTGCTCTGCACGCGACCTATGGAACCGCGTGAGCCAGACATTCTGCGTTTCTCAACGTTCATCAGCACAGTGGAAGGACAGTGGGCAGTCCTTTCCTCGTTTCCTCGAAGAAAGTCAAGCCTCTGGAAGCTCGCTTACCCCAACACATCGCCGGAGGTTCGAAACGTGGAGAATAAAAAGCGGGGCGAACCATTTGGAGTCCAATTCCCGCTCGCTGATGCCCCAGCGTTGTGCGTTGAGCTGGCACATGGCACGGCACGACCTGGATTCGACCGCCATATTTGCCCGATAGTGGCGTCCCCTATAGGTCGCTGGAGTCGCGAATACTCCGTTTCACCTTATGTTGTACCGCAGAGAAGGCTAGAAGCGCGAGCTCATAGCGTTGGCAGCTGCCCTTACTGCACGAGAGCTTGTGCCACCGAGATTTGCCCTAGAGCAAGGAGCTCCGCGCTTATAGCCTTTGCTGCGGTACAACATAAGGTGAAACAGAGTATTAGCGGGGTGATGTTTTGGTGGCGCCCTCTTATGGTTCCTTCTCGTCACGTCATTATCTTGCGAGCAACAAGTTCGATGGTGTTTGTAATTAGCATGGTGGAAGCTTGAAATAATTGCGCCCTCAGAGCAACACTGCCAACACCACCAAAATTTAAAATTCTAACATTCCTCTTATTTCCGTCGATGAGAAATCCTTTGCTGACGTCACAGTCAGCCTTCGGCCAATCGTGGCACGCCGATCACAGCGACGATTTCGATCGCGCACGTCGCCAATAGCATGTACAGATGATATACACTTGGATTAAGACAACTATCCAAGTGGCCAGACTGAATTTCGGAAAGGGGGCTATTATGACGTCACAAAAGCCGGTGCGTCATAGTGTCGGACGTCGCGATCCTGGCGGTTGGGCGCAAAAGTTCTGGATAAAGGCGCGAGAGGACGCGAGTGTCGCTGGATCAGTCGCGGCGTCCCAACTCCTGGCGTTCCGAAGCTTCCGTGGTCTGTCACGCTGGGGAGCGACCCGGAGCGGAACAGGCGGCTGCCACATCCACCACCGCTGTTGTGACACCGCCAGGATCGTGGCAGGCGACTACATGACACGTCTATGACGTCATAAGGTGAAAATCGAGGGACTGCTTTTTGGGATTCAGTGAACACCCCAGTAGGAGACACGCTCCGTGCACGCACACGCAAGCCAGAGTGCCGGCAGTCTGACGGAGATTTCGATGCCGCGTAACCGAGATTTCGATAGGTGTGTCGAGAAGATCTTCAGGGGTCGAAATGATTTCTTAGTCCTCGTGATGGTCGATCCACGAAGACAAAGAAGAAACAGCGTGGAAGAAAAGAGAGGCGCGAGGGAAGGCGCGGTTTTTCACAAGGGCTCGAGAACGGCTCGGACTCCGAACCTGAGGCCGCTAGCTGCAGACAGCCTGGCGTACCTCCGTCGACGAGACCAGGCGTCAGAGGCCGGACTCTGTCCCCACCACCTCTCGAGGTGAAGGCGCCGAGCTGACTGAAGCCGACTGGAGTTCCTAAGGCGCGGAGGACAACTCCAGCGACCGGGCACATCAACATCCCCGGGACCCAGACGCCCCAGGCTCCCAACAACTATACCTGTTTTCACCTCAAGAACCGTAGGGAAAAAAAGTCCGACTTCTCGCGGATGATTATTAATTTTCACCTTTAGGTGGAGATTTAAGATATATTTAGTAGCATTTTTGGAGTGGATATACGTTATCTTGTCAAGGAGTACACGTTTCAAACGCCAAAAGCATCGCCTGTGCCTCCGACAACCAAACCTGGCGAGAACTATTTCGCGCGGCGTACGAATAATGCGCAAAACTTAATGTTTTCTTGAGGTGAAAACGGGTATAGGTCTCCGAGCCCGTCAACGAGCCGCCCATCAATCAGCCTTCATTACCTGTCCACTCAAGTGCCATACAAGTCTCGACAACGCCACCCCCCAACGTGAGCGGGACAAAACTGTGAGAGAGAGACGACTTCCAAAATGACGTTCCTTTAAAAAGCCCCTGTGTAAATGTTTGTCTATTTTCTGAGCAGCGAGAGTGTGCAGGCGAGCTGGTAATTAATCGACATCTTGTAAACCCTGAGATGGGGAACGATAAAAAAAAACGGACAAACACAACAAAATCTCAAACGCAGCTGAATTTTTGTTGATATGAGCATACCAATAAATAGACTTTCAGACAAAAGGAAAAGAGAAAGGGCAAAAAGAACTCAAAAGCAAAAACAAGACGGCCAACACGTTCATCCCAGACAGCCTGAGCCACTCCCCGGCTCCAACACTTTCGGAAAGGGAGCCGACCACCCGAAAAACAACAACCCCAAGGTCAACACACATGGCGACCTCCGAACGCATTGTGTGTCTTCCGAACATGTAATGCGTAAGCGTAATACCCACATGACAGAGAAAAGCTGACGGCGTAGGTCTGCGGACAATGCAGTGGAAAGGGAAGCGGGCCGCTTAGAGAGGAGGAGAGTAGTGAAGGTAAAAGCGAGAGGGCGGCTACGTCACGAAGCGGAAGCCAATGAGCGCGCGGATGCTGGGGCGAGTCTGAACTTGCAGCAGCGTCAGGCTGCGGATTCCGCTGTTAAAGGGCGATTCACACACTTAAGTAACATAATCAAACCGGAGTCGCGGAAAACAAGGACACACAAAACACTGTCTCAAACACATCTGAAAAGTTTTAATCTCAACACCCTCCCTTCACAGCAAACACTCCTCAGCCGACGCGGAAGTAGAAAAACAGCAAATGCTATTATCAGCAAAGTGGGAGCCACCCATCGCCGATATCAAATCACTTACATTCTACGAAGCCAACCGCAACAAACAATTGACAGAACGAAGTCTAAAAACTAAAACAGCAGAAACGTGCGCACTTGATTATCAAGAACAACCGAGGGATTGTTTATCCTTCATAACACGTTTAAACGGATCTAATTCTTTGCAAACTGTCTCTGTCAATTTCCACTGGGGAACGCAATTGTTACACCCTTCTAAATGCTTGACTATTTCGGAGTTGGGCGAGTTTGATAGCACTGCATGCCCTTTTGTGCTCTAAGAGCCTTTCATTCACAGAACGGCCAGTCTTGCCCAACATAAGAAAAACCACACGTCATAGGAATTTCATAGACGACAACTTTTCGAAAAAAAAAAAACCCGAGACTGGGACAATAAGGGACGGACTTTTTCGCACGCTATGGCCGGATCTCTGTGCTATTTTCCACACTCTTTCTCCTACTCCCAAGAAGGAAGTCAACCGACTCAAGCGAAAGTCGTTTTCCAAAACTACTCCTACACCAAACCACGCTGCCAAACCCTTCAAATTGTGATAGATGGCGTAAGAAAACGAAAGGCAGACCCACTTTTCTCACTTCTCTGTTTTTTCTTCTCCCTTCGTTCCAAGGTCGCTCAAAAGTTCCCTTTCGACACTCAAAATAAGGCCCGGTTGATAGGCTGACCGAACCGAACGCGAGAGCTGGACCGAAAAGTCGTGACCTAAAAAAATGACCACAAGACTCTTCCATGGCATTCGGTTTTGGCGCGTCTCTTCCGTAGCGCCAACACAACCCACCACTTAGCGAAAAGTTATACTTGTTTTTTCGGTAGTTTGGTACTTGCAAGCAAGAGGAACGCTATCGAAGGCTCGAAGACATGCAAACACCGACACACGTACTGAACGCGGACGTCATCGGGCACTCACAGCTCTTGATTTGTTTGGCGAACCCGTAGAAAACGATGACGAACACCATGACGTTGCACTTCGACGCTGCCTGACCGGCGCCGTAAGGTGGTAGCGTCGTACCGGGGGTATTCACTGGACGCCATATTTGAGGGCGCTGTTTAGAGCGCATGCTCAGAACGAGCTCACATTAATAGGCTGCTAAGACCGGTAATCTTGATGGTGTGGAATGCACGTTGCAAAATAACCGTGGAAGCTCAACATCAGCACGCGCTGAGCATTCATGGACACAGCTATGGCCGGCAGTGAATACTCCCTATTGTGAGGATCGTCGGGAGTCGATCCTCACATTTTGGTCGTGATCAAAGTATTTTGTAAAGCAACAATCCCCCCCCCCCCCACCTCCTTCCTGCTCCCTGCAGATGCTGACATCTCCAGAAAAAGTGTCAAGCGATTTTACAAACAGCAATAGACACCCCTTGCGCCAAGTGGGACGTTTTTCTTTTTTTCTTCTTTTTTTCCACATTATGGATGATTGAGTAACACCTACGAACTCGACAAAGCGCAGGCGACCCGGTTTGTGTAGAGATGCCGGAAGCTCGGAAGTGGAGCGCGTCTCTTGTTTACTGACGGAGACGGTACTATACTTCCGCGGTACGTCGCCGAGGCCATCAAGTACGGTCGTTTGTGCGCACGCGCAGTCCAGGATTGACCTTCGTGTCCACACATCCGGTGTATGGGAGAAAAGAGAACCGCGTTTTCTTCGACCTCAGAATCGAACTATGCGCGTCGCTATACTGAATAAATGACGTCGAGAGCTTCGGTAGTCTATTGCTCGACTATCTCGTGGGCGCGGCCCTTTTGTTTTTGTTTTTAGTTCTGAGCGTTACGAATCGTCACTATTCGAAAATGCGACTTCCAGTGCTTTAGGTGTACGCCAGGAAGCTCAGGCGATATCCGTTTTGCTCTGCCGCGAACTCTTTCAGCGTTTCTGGAGGGCGGAAAACCGTTTACGGCTTTTTCAGATAAAGTGTGTTTCGGCGTCTCGCCGCAGGGGGCGCCAGTCACGTGGCTCTCCTCTCATCCGTTGTCTGGCGCTCCACCTTTTCCATTCCGGCGGCCGCTTCTCGTGGCGATCTGCCAGGCTTTGTCAGTATAAAGGAGGCTATGACCCAACACGATAGAGCCGCTTCAAAACCCCGTCGAGAGACATATTGGTGGTCGCCATTCGGGCACGAAGGGTGTGATTAGATCCGCGAGCCCTCGCCGAACGCCGAGGCTGCTCTCCTGTCCATCGCGCCATTAAAATCCGAATCATCATCATCATTACTTTTATCGACGGGCTTTTCTAAAGGGTCCATTGCGCTTCGTCCCAACATTTCTGTGCGGCGTTCGTTAATGTAGAGAGATTCATTTCTTTCCAAGCGATGTGCTCTTGCAAACGATAGCACTTCGCAGAAACGGGCGTCCCGTTTTCCCGTCTCATTTGAGACGGCGCTCGATTTTTCGGGACACGCTGTCTCGTGGACACGCGACGGTTGACCGTTTGTCGTCGCGTTGTCACGCGATGTCGTGCGCTGCCGTCGTGATGGCCCAGGTCCCCGAACGCGACCCGCCGTTCTTTTCCTCCGCTGACCGTGCTGCTTTTGTACCTTGCATCGATCTGGTCTCGTGGCGATCGTTCGGCTGTTCTCCAGCTGTTTTGAGGCGTCTATCGTCGCCCGCCATCGGTGATGGCGGGCGACGATAGCTCCTCTTCGATCATGCTCTACCAAACCGTTGCGGAATGTGCGACATAGCTACGATTAGATTGCATGTAGTCATTCGTTTCCTACTCTGCCGATCACAATGCATTGTGATCGAAGTGAGTGTAACCGATATGTTAATGAAACTAAAATAGTGGGTAGCGGCGCAACAAAAGTTGCGCGCGAAACTCTCGAGGTTTTTAAGATAAGATCCCATGGCACCGATGTCTGTATCAGTGCCCCCTCGATATTCCTGACAGATAAGGAATATTCATATCTTAGAAATGAATGTGTCACATAGCAAAACGTGCTGCCTCTCCTTTGTCTGCACTGTGATTGTGAGATATTTCCAATGCGCATGCGTACCTCAGCCTGTGTTCGCGTTTGCGTTTTTTTTTTCAAAGTAAAGTTTAGTTGAAAGTACGCCTCGTCCTGTCTGCATCTCTTCTTGTGTCCTTGTTTTTGGCGTCTAACTTTAACAAAAAATCCGACGAACTTGCGATTTGTGGCAACTCTGTTTTTGGACGACGCCATAACAATTTTTTTTTTCAGCGAAATTAAGGATTTTTTTTTTGCCTCCATGACTTGAGATGAAGTTTATAGAATACTGAGGACCATTGTTAGTACAGCAGAACCGTGCCTGTATGTGCTAGAGGTAGAGGTTTCCTACACGGTGTTATTTTCATCGCACATCAGTGTTGCCAGATGGTGAAATTCGTCAACAGATTTTGGAAATCTGGTGAAAATCTTAAGGCTTTGGTGTCCTGGTTAATGAACCATGACACCAGACAATATCTGGTGAAATCTTCGGGGAAAAAAATGCCTCGCGACCCCAAGCAACGTAAAACAGAAGCTTCATCATGCTGTCGTCGATCTAGGAGAACAAAATGTACCGAGCGTCAACCACCACCTCGCAGAACCACTTCGCTGAAATTGACGTGACGTGGGTCGTGTGAATTTTACCGCTAAACTTTGCGGCGAAGTTAGCGTGACGGATCTTTATGGCGGTTGTCTTATGTAATTCGGCGTTTCACAATACCGTCGTCTCAGGCAGTTGAATAAGAGGAGAAGGAGGAACTCCCCCTTCCCCCGAAACTCTTTTAGGTACCCCCCTGTCGCTTTTCGCCTCTTTAGAGAATATCCCGTCAATAAAAGGTAGAAAAAAAAAAACTGCTCTTTAATTTGTCTTTTAATTTTTTTTTTACGGGGCGATAGAGCATAGTTTTATAGCGTAAAAAGAGGGCGCAGCACGGTGATGCGCTCGTGTGTCAAAGGGTGTGGTTCTGTGAACATTTGGAGTTGCGCCAGTGGAGTTTTTCCGACAACGTGCGCGAGAACAATGGCGATTGGGGTTGTGTGTATGTTTATACAGCCTAGAACTTGGTCTGCCTCAACGGGCGACGAGTCTCCCAGCTGTAGATGAGCAATTTAGCCAGTGCAGTACAACCGCTAGCCTGGGGTCTTTAACGTGCACCACGCAGTAGTGATACACGACCGCACGCCGGTACGATGCTCAACCAGATCGAAACGGGCAGGGGTGGGGATTGAGCCCAGGATCCTGGGTTCTGCAGCGCGAGCTTCGCTCCACGTGCTCCGAGCTGGTGTGCGCTATTACCGGCGAGATGTTACGGTGGCGCCCTCGCTTGGTTCCTCTCGTGACGTCATGACCTTGCGAACAACAAGTTCGATGGTGTTTGTAATTAGCATGTTGGAAGCTTGAAATCATAGCGCTCTGAAACCAACTTTGCCAACACCGTCAAAATCGAAGTTCAGACATTCCTCTTATTTCCGTCGATCAGAAACCCTTTGCTGACGTCATATTCAGCTTTCGGCCAATCGTGGCAGGCCGACCAGAGCGACGCTTTCGATCGCGCACGTCGTCAATACTTCGTTTCAGCTAGGGTCACGGTGTAAGATAATACTCTTCAGGTGAGGACAGCGCGCTCCTCGCGCAGTGCAGATAAAGTTCGCTTTTCACTCTCTCTCTTTCTCTCTCTCACTATGGTTTCAAGCGGCGCCGGCAGATGACTCGTCGACCCGTGGGCACGGCAAAGACGGCTCGTGCCGCCTCATGCTCCACACGCGCAGAGCTCCAGCGAGGTTGTCGCTCGTGCAGAAAGACCACGGTGTACCGGGGTGTCATGGCAACGAGATAATTTTTTTCGCTCTCACACAGTTTCGCCGTTTGGCCGCCGGCGACACTGTCAGCCGCGGGCACGGTGGCCGCGGAATAATGCAGCCTTTCGGATGCCCGTCGAACGAACACTATCTGATTCCTCGCGCCGCGCGTTCAGCCCCGCCGTGTCCTCACCTAAAGAGTGTATCTTACACCGTGGCTTGGGTCCAGACGCAGCCGATGCTACAAGCGCGAGCTCTGGGCTTCCAGCGTCCCTGCCAAGCACGCGCGCTCGTGCAGTACAGGCACTGTTCAGGGCCACACGCTCGTGCTTGTAGCATCGGCTGCGTCTGGACCCAAGCTGAAACGAAGTATAGACCACTCGGCCACCGATCCCCCCTAACAGTGGCGATTCTATATAGCATAGGCTGCAAACGGGAGTGAGAGCGAACATCAGTGTGTCAGACTCGGCGAGTCTGAAACAATCACCTTTAGAATGATTCGGCAGGATTATGGCGGAGCAGCGTGTGAGGCGTGCGATGCGTTTTTTGAGTGGCACTCGCGCTTCAAGAATGGTAGAACATCATTGGAAGACAGAGAGGTCGGGGAACGGCCCCTACCTCCCTTTGTCCTCCTGTGTGTGTATGGGTTCCAAATGATGTTAGCGTATTCTAAAATTGGCCGAATGAGAGTTTCGTAAGCGAGAAGTCAAAAATCTGAAGTGGCTATACTTCGTTTCACTTTATCTGCGAGCGAAGCCAAAGCTAGAAGCGCGAGACCAGCGCTTTTTGCGTTTCTCCCCAGCTCGGCGCGCTCGAGCAAAGCCTGAAGGCACGGAGCTTTCGTGCTCGCGCTTCCAGCTTTGTCTTCGCTCGCACATAAGGTGAAACGAAGTATAGTTTTAATGTTAGTTTGAGAAAAACCAAACAAAAATTACTTCAGCAAAATTGTTTACCCAAGCCAACAAGGCATGTGCGTGGGACGCAAAAGCTGCTGTAGCTTTACTTTTCGCAACGAACTAAAGTGAAAATAAAAACT
>JAZHYW010030116.1:0-12431 GCA_037355805.1 Ixodes ricinus
AAAAAAAGTATGTAGGTCGTGCGAAACTGTTACCGAGGACACGTCTTCAGCGCTTTTCGCACTTTACTTCGAAAGGATACTGGCGGGCATCAAAGTTGTGCGCTCAGCTTAGTACCCTGATACTGAAAGAAAAACAAAGTAGAAAGGCGATGGCCTGTTCCCGCTAACAGTCTCGCGGAGTGCGCTTTCTATTTTTGTTGTTTCTCGTTATTCTTTCAGGATTGGAAAACTGTCATCGAGGCAATTCGCGTCTCCAGCTCGCCGCTCGCCCTCCCGCGGCGGAAACGGGAAGCGCTCTAGTGAGGGTCCCCCGATTCTCCTGCTCAGCGGGCACGGCGGAACTGCTCGCGATCATGGCTCGCTAAATGTCGTTTCCGAATGCAAACAACACTCTTTACTGTCTCAATGTGGTGCTGCAGCCGGTATGGGATTGTACCTTATTAGAAAGTTTGAGTATTGCGCATAGAAGCAAACGCAAGCGCTGTGCGTTTGCGTTAGGGTGGCTTGCTCCACGTTTCGCGTGCGCATCGTTGCCATGCTCCGACCCAAGACCGCAATTTCGGGTTCCGCGCACGCGCAGCGTGGAACATGCAAAGCTAACGCAAATACACAGCGCTTGCGTTCGCTCGTATATGCAATACTAGAACTCACTACTGTTTCACCGTTTTCCAACACCAACGAAACGTGCTGCAGTGAGCAGATGCGCAAGCAGGTAGGCGTTCCTTCGAACTGGAAAGGCTGAGGATGGCAAAACGACGGTAAACAAATACGAAAGGAAATGAATGTTAAAAAAGAATAATAATTAAAAAAATAATCCTTTTTTTTTCTGTGTGTGTGTGTGTGTGTGTGTGGGGGGGGGGGATTTGGTCTGGAAGGATATTGGCGGCGACTTTGGAAGTTTTGCCGATTGTCAAAAGTCGCTACTTTTATAGCATCCTCAGTAATCTAATTTTACATGAATTTCTCACAGTAGCTAAGGTTTTGTCATTGATTTTAGACTTAATTTATTTTATAACTTTGTAATTAAAAATGCCGCAATTGGCACCAATGATGATAATTAGTACACTTTAGATTGTCATACTTGTTCGCGTGTTTGAAATTAGATCATATAAGCAATCAATTATTTTCGAGCTTGAAGATGAAGTATTAAAATATCTTAATATTAATATTGATATTATTATTGATACAGAATGCGGCAATGTATGCCCGCAATTAACGCTACGATCACAGAAATACGCCGTTTAACCATTACCGTTTTTTCTGAAAGGTGTCATTTTGTTTTCTTTTTATCACATGAAGACCTCTGAGGCTCTGACATCGTTATCAAGATAGACTAACAGTCTAACGCTGGACGCAATATAAACTCATGCGTCACGCGTTGCTTTAAAAACACGCAAACTTCAACTGCCTCACTCGGATTCTGTCTTTGAATTTTTTGAGTGAGAACAGCGTTTCTTAATTCATGCGTTTTGTGAACATATCGTATAAACTGGATTTATTCTGTCATTCTCGTTCTGGGAAAGATATTAAAGCGATTAATCTTCTAAATAACCCAAAAGCCATTGAAAGGCCCGCAGTTCATTGTTTCATATGACAATTATGTGAGCCAGAAAAGGTAGCAAGAACGCACAAATATCCGCACTGAATTTTTCAACAACTACAGCATAATATGTTACCTCTAAGGTGTATGAAAGACCCTGTCTTTAAAGGGACGAACGTTTCCGCGAACAACTTCTTTAACTAAATAATTACGGTGTGAGACACATTTTGAGTTATGAAAGAATCTGAAATTAAGACCGATACCGAGAAATTAAATCCAAAATAAAGGTAAGTTTCGGTTTTGCTCCGGAATTAAAACGTACCTCCTGGCCTAAATATTACGCTAAATACCGTTTTTGTTTTCAGGATAAAGAGGTGACCTGCGCTTATAACACCCTAGCTCCCTAGTATTACCAGAAATAGTTTGTGTCGCTCAGTGAAGCCAGCAAACTAGACAGGCTCAGCAGCGGCACGCACCTCCGACCCTCACTAAACCGGCCATCTTGGAAAACGAGTGGCGCCACCTATAGTGAATTGGAGTCGCGAATACTGGTATTCTGAGCGATCACGTGTTAGTTACTTCACGTCGTGTTGAACTTTTCTTGCGCATGCTCCAGAAAAAGTCGAACTTCAGTGGAACCCTTTGTCAAACCTTTGTCGAACCTTTGCGAACCTTTGTCGCACCTTTGTCGAACCCTATGTCGAACCTTTTGTCGAACTTTTTGTGAAACAATTTCGTGGAACTTTTTGTCGAACCTTTTGCTGAACTTCGTTGAACTTCTCGTTAAGTCGAACCTGTTCGTACTCGAACTTCGGCATATTCGCGACATCCAAAAATGGTCCTACGTCTGTCTGTCTTTCACCACGTGATCGCGTTCCGCCCACACCCACGCGCAGAGGCAGAGAGCGGCGAGGTCAGGTGACGAAAGGAAGGCGGCTGATTGGTCCGGCGAACGCGTAGTTCCCACCGCGCTGTCAGCTTAGTGGTGGACGGCGTATATTTTTGTTTCCAGTTGTGTATAGGTAACCTCGGATCAACCTGACGCGAGGAAATTGATACGAGGCCGCAGATTCGGCGTGCACGGCTTTGCCAGCCTTGGGGCGGCGGCGGTTTATGTACGAACACAGGTCGCGCTGATTACTGCGCTGTCCACCCCTGTCGGTCGCGTAAAGTTGCAGTCGAAAGGTGCTTGTCACGTGTTTTTTTTTCTTATTTTCTTTAGTTTGTTTACAGTTGTGGCTGAAATAAACTCGAACGGACAGAAACAGGTTTCCTCGGTTACATCGAGGTATAACGTCGCTTCACCGAGGTATTTGAAGCTATAACCTTAAAGGGGATGGCAGCGATTTTAAGATTAAAAGAATTTGCATCTCGTCGTTTTTACGTTGTTTGTCGTGTCCTGGAGGGTAGAGAAAACATCTCCTTCATTAAAAATGTCGCGATTTCGCTGCATAACCGCTAAGCAAAGGTCGAGCTTTTCCCCACCTGCAGCCGCGAGTGGCAGCCGAAGGAGACTACGGCGAAAAGATCACGTGACCTCGCATGACTCTAAGCTGCAGCATAACGACTGCTAATGTCAGCGGAGAGAGGGAGAGGAAGCGTCCTCCGACATAGCACGCGGGAAGCTACACGGCACCCCGAATCACGTCACTGGGAGGGGGACCAGGTGTGACCCTGAAGACTGGGAGTGAGTTGAGGGGTGCCTGATACTCCAATCTTTATCCTTTTTTTTTTTTTACAATAACTAGGACACGCAGGCGAAATTGGTTTTCTGTTCTTTACTTCAGAAGTGTCAGAGGGAAACTTCCACAAATATTTGACCGAAGTCCGGAAATCATTGCACCCCCCCCCCCCCCCTTTAAGGCCCGTTGACACACTTGCGACTTCTTGGGGCCGAGTGCCTTGAAAACCTCTTAAGATTTCTAACGACGAGAAGACACACTGGCGCCGCCTATCAGGTAGCATCGGTACACTTGGCGGTCCCGTATATTTTATATTTATTTGTCATTCTTTCTTCATTGCCTCGAAAACTTTTGTCAATGTTATAAACGACCATTTCTCATAAGTAGCACGTACATTTGACCTCGCAAACACCGCCAACTCTTCGCTCTAGTGAGATGCAGTTCCCGGGTCAACGCATAGATGGCGCCAGCGTGTTCTCTCGTCGTAGGAGATTTTAAGAGGTTTGAACGGGCCTTCAAATGCCAACCATGCACGGGCCTTGTTTGCTCGTGTTGGTGTCGGTCGCACCGTATCAAGGCCGTGGGAGAGAGTGCTGGCAACTGAGCTCTGCTATTGGTGTGACGTCACTGCGGGCGCTACCAATGGCGCTGTGCCGCGCGGACCGGAAGGAGGTAACGGTGCGCTAAACTCCCCCCCCTTTCTCGTTGCACGTAGGAACGCGGGCTGTGTAGTAGCGTAGGAGCTGTGTATTAGTGCTATCGCACTACATTGCCATGGCATTTTTTATAGGATATGACGTTCACACGAACTCTACGATCATTTCTTTTTCTGTCTGGGGTGTCGTGTAGCAGTGGCTGGAAAGCGAAACGAACGACGTTTCGAGGGAACAAAAACGTGGAAAAAAAAAGAAGAAAGAAAAGTACAAATAAAAAGTCGGGAAACAACGAAGACACAAATTTCCCAGCGAGGGATCACGATGAGGATGTTACGTCGGGATGATACCTGCGAGCGATAAAAACGAGGGTCAACGGGCTTTCCGAACTTATTTAGTTGTTTCGCGCACTTTTTCTAAAGCAAAAAAAAAAAAAAAGTTTGAAAGAGAGAAAAAGCGATGCGCTATCTCAAAGCTTGGTCGTTTGGTCGTACAGCGTACCATGTACTAAAAAGCGTCTGACTTCGCTTCCATACTCTCGATAGCTCCGAGCCAAGTTGGCCTTCCGAGAGATAGAACGCAGTCATAAACGAAAAAAGAAAAGGAAATAAAGAAAGAAAAAAAGAAGAAGGGGGGGGAGGGGTTAGAGCGCAAAAATGTTGGCGCTCTCCGTGCATTCGTAAGTTGAACGCGCAGTGGGAGGAGCTATACGTGCTTGCCGGACCCATGATTCGCCTCGCTTTCATCACCTGACCCCGCTCTCTGCGCCTGGGTGTGGGTGAGAACGCGATCACCTGGCGAAAGATACACGTATACCTCTTGTCCGGCGAGCACGTAGTTTCCGTACTGTCAGCTTAGAAATGTAAACTGGTAAAAAAAAAAAAAGAAAAGAACAACCGTGACTGGCGTTTCTATATTGGGGAGCGGTGAGCGGCGGACATATTCGAGTGCGAGTTTGTTGGCCCCCTTTGGTGCTTTCCTGATAGCAATCACGCTGCGGCGGCGCTCGCCGCGGATATAAAGGCCAGCCGCTTGACATCCGTGCACGGCCGATCGAGACACCGAACATTCTTGTGGTCCACCAACGTTGCGTTTTTTGTTCCTTGCGCCCGAGGTGCCCGTACGGTCGAGCCGGGCTTTTATTACAGCCGCACAGAGCCGCCTCGGTAACGACTCCGAGGCGAAGCGCCGGCCAAGGAATTCCAGAGTTTGGCGGGTTCGAACCCAGGTTAGCGGGTTCGAACCCCCGATCGGTAAGTTCGAACCCCGGTTGCGGGTTCGAACCCCGGTTGGTGGGTTCGAACCCAGGTTGGTGAGTTCGAACCCCCGGTTGGTAAGTTCGAACCCCGGTTAGTGGGTTCGAACCCGAGGCCACGGTGCCTGGATCATGTCTCCGACTTGTGTGCTCGGCGCCCTCTTCCGCCTGTTCATCGAAAGTGGTTCCGGAGTGGGTACAATAGACCCTTTCACAAAGTCAGCGCCATGTAGTGGCTGAAAATGTGTCTAAATTTTTGTCCGCTAATGGCAGTTAAAATCTAGCGCCTATTCGTCAACGGCAGGCGCATGCAAAAGTTACGGCGCTCTTCACCGTGCAGTGTGTCCTCTATTTGTTTCAGCTACGATGGTGTCAAGAAACTACCACAAAGTTCGCTACATTTTGTTGTCACGAGTTGTCTGGGGGCGTGCCGAAGCAGAGCATTCCAGGAATTTAAATGACATCCTCAAATACGTAGCGCACAGAAGCTTACAAGTCTCGGCAATCTAACATCGAACAACAATAGAGCGGACTAAAGTCTGGAATGTCCAGGCTCCGCATCGGCGCCTGTCTTCAAATTCTTCCTTCAGCACTCATCGACAAGCCGCCACTAGCATGTACAGATGATAAACACGTTGGCTGAAGACAGTTATCGAAGTGGCCAGACTCAATTTCGGGAACGGGGCTGTATGACTTCACAAAAAGCCGGTCCGTCATAGTGTAGGACGTCGCGATCCTGGCGGTTGGGCGCAGAAGTTCTGGATAAAGACAATAGAGGACGCGGATGTCGCTATCGTCACGGCGTCCCAACTCCTGGCGTGCCGAAGCTTCCGTGGTCTGTCAAGCTGGAGAGCGACTTGCAGCGGAAAAGACGTCTGCCACATCCACCACCGTCGCACTGACGCCGCCAGGATCGCGGCCGGTGACTACGACACGTCTATGACGTCATAAGGTGGAAATCGAGTGACCGCTTTTTGGGTCGCGGTAAACACCCCAGTCGGAAACGCGTTCCGGACACACCTTGGCCAGAGTGCCGGCAGTCTGACGGAGATTTCGATGCCGCGTAACCGAGATTTCGATGGTACGTCGACAAGATCCCCAGGTGGTCGAAATAATTCTAGTCCTCGTGATGGTCGATCTACGAAGACGAAGAAGAAACGTCGTGGAAGAAAAAGAGGGGCGCGAGTGAAGGCGCGGTTTGTTCAGAAGGGATCGAGAACGGCATGGACTGGGAGGCCAGGCCAAGCTGCAAACAGCCGGGCGGACCTCCGTCGACGAGACCAGGTGTCAGAGGCCGAACTCTATCCCCACCATCTCTCGAGGGGAAGGCGGCGACCTGACTGAAGCCGACTGGAGTTCCTAAGGCGCGGAGGACAACTCCAGCGACCGGGCACATCAACATCCAAGGGGCCTGGACGCCCCAGGCTCCCAACAACTAGGTCTCCGAGCCCGTCCACGAGCCGCTTATGAGCCTTCTTCACCTGTCCACTCAAATGCCATACAAGTCTCGACGACGCCACCCCTCAACGTGAACAGGACAAAACTGCGAGAAAGACGACTCCCAAAATGGCATTCCTTTAAATAGCCCCTGTGTAAATATTTATTTATTTTCTGGTTTATATTGCAATAGTGAAAGATTCCCCGACGCATCCTGTGTCTTTTGTATATTTAATGCGATAGCGTAAGTACCCACATGAGAGAAAAGGCCGATGGCGTACGTCTGCGGATGGAAACAGTGGAGAGGTTAGCGCGCCACGTAGAAAGGAGGAGAGTAGTGAAGGACAAAGGCGAGAGTGCAGCTACGTCACGAGGCGGAAGCCAATGAGCGCGCGGATACTGGGGCGAGTTTGAACTTGCAGCAGCGTCAGCCAGAACGGATGCCGCTGCTAAAGGACGATTAACACACTTAAGCAATATAATGAAACCGGAGACACGGAAAACAAGGACACGCAAAACACTGTCTCAGACACAGCTGAAAAGTTTTAATCACAACACCCTCCCTTCACAGCAAACGCTCCTCAGCCGACGCGGAAGTGGAAAAACAGCAATGCTAGTATCGGCAATTGGGAACCACCCATCGCCGATATCTAATCACTCTACAACCTACGAAGCCAACCACAACAAATAATTGACAGAACAAAGTCTAAAAACCAAAACAGCAGAAACGTGCGCACTCGATTATCAAGAACAACCGAGGGATTGTTTATCCTTCATAACACGTTTAAACGGATCTAATTCCTTGCAAACTGTCTCTGTCAATTTCCACATGGGGAACGCAATCGTTACACTCGTCTATACTTCGTTTCAGCTTGGGTCCAGACGCAGGCAATGCTACAAGCGCGAGCTCCGGGCTTTCAGCGTCCCTGCCAAGCACGCGGCTCGTGCAATGCAAGCACTGTTCAGGGCCACACGCTCGCGCTCGTAGCATCGGCTGCGTCTGGACCCAAGCTGAAACGAAGTATAGAGTGCTTGACCATTTCGGAGTCGGAGCGACTTTGATAGCACTGCCCTTTCGTGCTCTAAGAGCCTTTCATTAACACAACGGCCAGTTTTGCCCAACATAAGAAAAGCCACACGTCATAGGAATTTCATAGACAACTTTTTCGCACGCTATGGCCGGATCTTTGTGCTTTTTCCCACACTCTTTCTCCTACTCCCAAGAAGGAAGTCAACCGATTCGAGCGAAAGTCGTTTTCCAAAACTACTCCTACACCAAACCACGCTGCCAAACCCTTCAAATTGTGATAGATGGCGTAAGAAAACGAAAGGCAGACCCACTTTTCTCACTTCTCTGTTTTTGCTTCTCCCTTCGTTCCAAGGTCGCTCAAAAGTTTCCTTGCGACACTCAAAATAAGGCCCGGTTGATACCCTGACCGAACCAAACGCGAGAACTGGACCGAAAAGTCGTGACCTAAAAAACGACCACAAGACTCTTCCATGGCATTCGGTTTTGGCGCGTCTCTTCCGTAGCGCCAACACAACCCACCACTTAGCGAAAAGTTATACTTGTTTTTTCGGTAGTTTGGTACTTGCAAGTAAGAGGAACGCTATCGAAGGCTCGAAGACATGCAAACACCGACACACGTACTGAACGCGGACGTCATCGGGCACTCACAGCTCTTGATTTGTTTGGCGCCGTGGGGTGGTAGCGTCGTATAGAGGGTATTCACTGGACGCCATATTTGAGGGCGCTGTTTAGAGCGCATGCTCAGAATGAGCCCACATTAATAGCCTTCTAAGACCGGTAATCTTGATGGTGTGGAATGCACGTTGCAAAATAACCGTGGAAGCTCAACATCAGCACGCGCTGAGCATTCATGGACACAGCTACGGCCGGCAGTGAATACTCCCTATTGTGAGGATCATCGGGAGTCGATCCTCACAATTTGGTCGTGATCAAAGTATTTTGTAAAGCAACAATCCCCCCCCCCCCACCTCCTTCCTGCTCCCTGCAGATGCTGACATCTCCAGAAAAAGTGTCAAGCGATTTTACAAACAGCAATAGACACCCCTTGCGCCAAGTGGGACGTTTTTTTTCTTCTTTTTTTACATTATGGATGATTGAGTAACACCTACGAACTCGACAAAGCGCAGGCGACCCGGTTTGTGTAGAGATGCCGGAAGCTCGGAAGTGGAGCGCGTCTCTTGTTTACTGACGGAGACGGTACTATACTTCCGCGGTACGTCGCCGAGGCCATCAAGTACGGTCGTTTGTGCGCACGCGCAGTCCAGGATTGACCTTCGTGTCCACACATCCGGTGTATGGGAGAAAAGAGAACCGCGTTTTCTTCGACCTCAGAATCGAACTATGCGCGTCGCTATACTGAATAAATGACGTCGAGAGCTTCGGTAGTCTATTGCTCGACTATCTCGTGGGCGCGGCCCTTTGTTTTTGTTTTTAGTTCTGAGCGTTACGAATCGTCACTATTCGAAAATGCGACTTCCAGTGCTTTAGGTGTACGCCAGGAAGCTCAGGCGATATCCGTTTTGCTCTGCCGCGAACTCTTTCAGCGTTTCTGGAGGGCGGAAAACCGTTTACGGCTTTTTCAGATAAAGTGTGTTTCGGCGTCTCGCCGCAGGGGGCGCCAGTCACGTGGCTCTCCTCTCATCCGTTGTCTGGCGCTCCACCTTTTCCATTCCGGCGGCCGCTTCTCGTGGCGATCTGCCAGGCTTTGTCAGTATAAAGGAGGCTATGACCCAACACGATAGAGCCGCTTCAAAACCCCGTCGAGAGACATATTGGTGGTCGCCATTCGGGCACGAAGGGTGTGATTAGATCCGCGAGCCCTCGCCGAACGCCGAGGCTGCTCTCCTGTCCATCGCGCCATTAAAATCCGAATCATCATCATCATTACTTTTATCGACGGGCTTTTCTAAAGGGTCCATTGCGCTTCGTCCCAACATTTCTGTGCGGCGTTCGTTAATGTAGAGAGATTCATTTCTTTCCAAGCGATGTGCTCTTGCAAACGATGCACTTCGCAGAAACGGGCGTCCCGTTTTCCCGTCTCATTTGAGACAGCGCTCGATTTTTCGGGACATGCTGTCTCGTGGACACGCGACGGTTGACCGTTTGTCGTCGCGTTGTCACGCGATGTCGTGCGCTGCCGTCGTGATGGCCCAGGTCCCCGAACGCGACCCGCCGTTCTTTTCCTCCGCTGACCGTGCTGCTTTTTGTACCTTGCATCGATCCGTTCTCGTGGCGATCGTTCGCTGTTCTCCAGCTGTTTTGAGGCGCCTATCGTCGCCCGCCATCGGTGATGGCGGGCGACGATAGCTCCTCTTCGATCATGCTCTACGAGAACCGTTGCGGAATGTGCGACATAGCTATGATTAGATTGCATGTAGTCATTCGTTTCCTACTCTCCCGATCACAATGTACGGCCAGTTGGCGTACATGATCGAAGTGAGTGTAACCGATATGTTAATGAAACTAAAATAGTGGGTAGCAGCGCGCGAAACTCTCGAGGTTTTGAAGATAAAGATCTCAATGGCACCGATGTCTGTATCAGTGCTCCCTCGATATTCCTGACAGATAAGGAATATTGCATATCTTAGAAATGAATGTGTCACTTAGCAAAACGTGCTGGCTCTCCTTTGTCTGCTCTGTGATTGTGAGATATTTCCAATGCGCATGCGTACCTCAGCCTGTGTTCGGGTTTGCGTTTTTTTTTCAAAGTAAAGTTTAGTTGAAAGTACGCCTCGTCCTGTCTGCAATCTCTTCTTGTGTCCTTGTTTTTAACGTCTAACTTTCACAAAAGATCCGACGAACTTGCGATTTGTGGCAACTGTGTTTTTAGAGACGACGCCATCACATTTTTTGTTTTTCAGCGAAATTAAGGATTTTTTTTTTTTTGCCTGCATGATTTGAGATGAAGTTTATAGAATACCGAGGACCATTGTTAGTACAGCAGAACCGTGCCTGTATGTGCTAGAGGTAGAGGTTTCCTACACGGTGTTATTTTCATCGCACATCAGTGTTGCCAGATGGTGAAATTCGTCAACAGATTTTGGAAATCTGGTGAAAATCTTAAGGCTTTGGTGTCCTGGTTAATGAACCATGACACCAGACAATATCTGGTGAAATCTTCGGGGAAAAAAAAATGCCTCGCGACCCCAAGCAACGTAAAACAGAAGCTTCATCGTGCTGTACGTCGATCTAGGAGAACAAAATGTACCGAGCGCCAGCCACCACCTCGCAGAACCACTTCGCTGAAATTGACGTGACGTGGGTCGTGTTGAATTTTACCGCTAATCTTATGCGGCGAAGTTAACGTGACGCTTCTTCGTGACGGATCTTTATGGCGGTCGTCTTATGCAGTTCGGCGTTTCACAGTACCGTCGTCTCAGGCAGTTGAATAAGAGGAGAAGGAGGAACTCCCCCTTCCCCCGAAACTCTTTTGGGTACCCCCCTGTCGCTTTTCGCCTCTTTAGAGAATATCCCGTCAATAAAAGGTAGAAAAAAAACTGTTTTTAATTTGTCTTTTATTTTATTTTTATTTTTTTTACGGGGCGATAGAGCATAGTTTTATAGCGTAAAAAGAGGGCGCAGCACGGGTGATGCGCTCGTGTGTCAAAGGGTGTGGTTCTGTGAACATTTGGAGTTGCGCCAGTGGGAGTTTTTCCGACAAACGTGCGCGAGAACAATGGCGATTGGGGTTGTGTGTATGCTTATACAGCCTAGAACTTGGTCTGCCTCAACGGGCGACGAGTCTCCCAGCTGTAGATGAGCAATCGAGCCACTGCAGCGCAACCGCCAACCTGGGGCCTTTAACGTGCACCACGCAGTAGTGATACACGACCGCACGCCGGTACGATGCTCATCCAGATCCGAAACGGGCGGGGGTGGGGACTGAGACCTCCAGGATCCTGGGCTCTGCAGCGCGAGCTTTCGCTCCACGTGCTCCGAGCTGGTGCGCGCTAGACCATCTCGGCCACCGATCCCCCCTAACAGTGGCGATTCTAGAATAGGGTGCATTCACTGGACGCCATATTTGAGGTCAATGTTTAGAGCGCATGCTCAGAACGAGCTTACATTAATAGCCCGCTAAGACCGGCAATCTTGATGGTGTGGAATGCACGTTGCAAAAGAACTGTGGAAGCTGGCCGTCAGCACGCGCTCAGCAACCACGCACACGGATATGGCCGCCGGTAGAATACTCCCTATAGGCTGCAAACGGGAGCGAGAGCGAACATCAGGCTCGGCGAGTCTGAAACAATCACCTTTGGAATGATTCGGCAGGATTATGGCGGAGCAGCGTGTGAGGCGTGCGATGCGTTTTTTGAGTGGCACTCGCGCTCCAAGAATGGTAAGAACATCATTGGAAGACGTAGAGCTAGAGGTCGGAGAATGGCCCCTACCTCCCTTTGTCCTCCTGTGTGTGTATGGGCTCCAAACAATGTTAGCGTATTCTAAAATTGGCCGAATGAGAGTTTCGTAAGCGAGAAGTAAAAAATCTGAAGTGGCTATACTTCGTTTGCTCTTCACTCTGTCGAGCGAAGCCAAAGCTAGAAGCGCGAGACCAGCGCTTTTTGCGTTTCTCCCCAGCTCGCGCGCTCGAGCAAAGCCTGAACGCACGGAGCTTTCGTGCTCGCGCTTCCAGCTTTGTTCTTCGCTCGCACATAAGGTGAAACGAAGTATAGCTGTGATGTTAGTTTGAGAAAAACCAAACAAAAATTACTTCAGCAAAATTGTTTACCCGAGCCAACAAGGCATGTGCGTGGGACGGCAAAGGCTGCTGCAGCTTTACTTTTCGCAACGAACTAAAGTAGAAAATAGCAACTTCGACACTACATGTACCTTG
>JAZHYW010030118.1:0-95796 GCA_037355805.1 Ixodes ricinus
TCAGCGCACCGTAACGGAAAGTCCAGTTCTTCGGACCTGCTCCGAACTTTCCGAGGTGTATATATAGCCATACCGCGTTAATGTTCGTCTGGTCGGACGGTCGTGCGCATGCATCTGCACAACGGCGTCTCTTCCGAACGCCTAACCTCCAGCACGCGCTCGTTGCTTTTCGACGCGTACGCTGGCTGCGCGTGCACGCTGGGGACACCGGGAGTTTTTGCGAAGGACGACAACTCGATTCCTCGGGAGGTTCTCGCTAACGGCTGTCGCCGTAAAAATATAGCGGTGGAGAGGGACGAGACGTTGCAAAGGCCACATGTTGGCTTCCGAGTCTGACCATGTAAAGTAAGGTTCTCCACACATGGAGTCATCCTACAGAGAAGTTGCCCTTCAGGAGCACAATCTTGTGGGCAGTGTTTTTTTCTACGGTAGAGCGATCTTACTAAGCGTTCCACGCGTGCGTGACGCCGCCGTAACTGCAGTTCACAGGAGGCAGGCGCCAGATTACGAGAAAGCGCATGCCGCCTCGCTCTCTGCTCGCGCAGACCCTCATCGGGGTTGTCGCGCTTGCAAAAATACTAGGTTCCCACAGTGCATGGTGGTAGCGGTGGCATAGAGAAACTGGTTGTGAGATTGGTATATTGGAATGTTTATTATTGTTATTATTATTATTATTATTATTATTATTATTATTATTATTATTATTATCATAATTATCACCATCATCATTATTAACGGTGAATTTTGGGGAGTTTGTCAATCTCCAAAGCTCACCGTTTTACGTACTAATTTTGCGGAATAATAACAACGTCTACTCAGTAACTTTTTTTTTACTGTTTTAATTTGAGTTGATTGCAACGGCCGGGCCCCAGAGAGCGGCGACGTCCCGTCTTTCCTTCCCTGCAGCATTTCTAACATTATTGCTCTTCCCAATGAAATTTTAAAGAATTTAAGTATTACGTTGCACAATAACTATTTGGTGAACTAAATGAATTGCTGGAAGAGGGCGATGCTAAAGAAAAATTGTGCTACTTGTAATTTGAGCGTAGAAATCTACGCCCTAATTCAATAGTACTACAAAAAAAATTAATAAAGCTTATTGTTTCGGAGAGTCAGACAAGTGACTTTCGTCGCCAGTTTTACATACTGTTTCACTGTTGCCAAACTAACATGTCAAATTCAATAGTATTGCAAGAAAAGTCTGGCACATTTCTTGGCAGATGTAACAAGGGAAAGAGCTCGAAATTGTGCTGTATGGGAAGTAACATTTTCGTCATACAGTTATTTATTTATTTATTTATTTTTATAAAATTACGTCTTTAAGGAATAAACATTATTTCAGTCTTCCTCTACTTGTTTAGTACTGATTTCGCAACTGCATGTTCCCGCGAAAACGGGACATGAGGCCTTTTCGAGGTAAAATGACGGGACTATGTAAATGAAACTTTAAAACGGGGCTGTCCCACCTAAAATGGGTGGTCACCCTAATTTTGCATCAAACTATATGAATCTGAAGCAAAACCCTAAAATAAAACGGCAAACTCACAAAAAAAAACTGGTTTATGCGAGGTGTTTTGAGTGGCGCCCGCGTTAAGAATAGCAGAACATCCCTGGAACACGAAAAGAGGTGGGGTGACCCTCCCCGACCTCTCTTCGTCTTCCGGTGACGTCCTGCCATCCTTGAAGAGCGAGCACCACTTAAAACACCTTGCACGAGTCGGCGCTTTTTCGCCAAAAGTCTGCCGATTCATTTAAAGGTCTCTGTTCTAAATGTGTCGATTTTTATGCAGAATTCATCTTCGCTCTTCGCTCTGGTTGCAGTCGGTGGTGAAATCTCCAATGTGCTCATAGATGGGGTGACAAAAAGTCGTGTAGAGCAGCTCACAAAACAATGCCCTGCGGCATAATGGCACTAGGGTCCCTGCCTTCGACAGCTGCGCGCTTCACCTTGCTGCCCTCTCTTTTTGCGCTATAAAACTAGTCTTCGAACTTTTTAATTACGCCTTGTATGCCCATGGAAGCACTTGCTCAAATCCTGTATGTCTTAAGAATTTTTTTTCAAGAAGCTTTAAGGGTCATTTACAAGGCAACTTGTAAAAGCAGGTTGTAAGTAAATGTCTCCAATATCCAGGGGCGGATTTAGAGGGGGTCCGGATGTCCTGACCCCCCCCCCCTCTTGATTTCTGCATGCGCAAAAATTGGGGCGTGAAACGAGGGAGAGGGGTTCCTAAACATATGGTACGCTGACCAACACCTGACCCCCCCCCCTCAGGAAATTCCTGCATCCGCCCCTGTCAATATCTACCTGCCTACTTATTTGGCACATGTGTTTATTATATACAGGGTGCCTCTATCAAACCTCTGGTGAACTTGCTCAAGATTCGACTGCAACAATCAGATGGCGACAAACTCATCACTGAAATCAACAGCAAGGTAATGTTTTCTGGGAATGGTCCTCCTCTTTAGAACAAGTTGCGTTTATAAAACAGTTGTTGGGTTACCTTTAGGTTGTATAATGTTGGTCTCACAACAGTATGTATACTCAATTTCACAAAACTACTCAGCTGTGTGGTTTCTCTGGTCCTCTTTTTGTTTGCATACAGTGATCGTGAGGTGCTCTAAATAAGTGCAAATCTCGGAGGTATTAAATCCCTCACGCAAATATTGATTCAAAATGTAGGTACTTACATAATTTACAGATCGAGTAGTGCCCTTCTATTGGATAGACAGATGATGCTGTCAGTTTTTCCAAGTTGAATAACCTGTAATCTCTATGGAAACTACAATTACAACCCTTTACAAATATATTAAATGCACAGAGCCCAGCACAGTTATCAGAAACCTGTGACTACCAGTTTTTTTGTTTTTTTTTACACATTTTTGTTTATAAAAGCTATTAATGTTGTGGAATGTGTTACTGTGCAACATCAACTTAGGTGGTTAAATTTGGAGTTAAAGCATAATAAACTAACAGATGTACTAATTTATGTATGTTGGTAATCTATACCTTTACCACATTTCTGCAGTTATGCCCTCTGGGCACTGCACGTTATACTAAATAAATAAGCATACAATGTACTGCTTAAGTATTAAAGAGTGCCAAAGCCCTATTTATTCTAGCTTTGTCATGCAATGCAATATTGCATACAATATAATATGAGCTGAAACAGTCCTTCATGCTCCCTCGTCCTATCTGCCAGTTTTTGAGAGAGGTGTGGTCTGAACTACAAATGGAATGCATTGTTGAGTTCTCATTCTTCGAACTAATCAACAAATTGAGAGATAATAAAGCTTGTGGGGACCGCAGACACCGAAAAAGGTTGAATCGGGTGTTCCAGCTGGCATTGTCCACGGGAGTGCTTGCAAGGGGAATTGATTTTTGGGCATTCAACGAGTGAAGGATGAGCATGTGACTCCTGGCTCCACCGGATAATTCTAATTGGTGTCACTTTGACTTCGTTCAGCTGGTGGACAACATCATGCTTGGAATCGAAGAAATCACGGGTCATCGAGGGGGCAACTACTGGAAGGTACGCATCGCAGAGTGCCGCTGCAGGCCCAGCGGACTGAGCTGACTTCTCTTCCCCGTTCCCAGCAATTCATGGAGCAAATTGACGAGAAGTACCTGAAGCCATACTTGCAGCACAAGTCGGCTCAAGACAGCCTCACGAGGGTCTACACAAAAGTGGTCCTCGCGTAAGACACCAGCACTGTTTGCTTTTCCATCTGTGGTTACCGAAGGCTTAAGAAATGCAGGAGGTGGCTTGTTATTGTTCTCACCTCTCACTTTGTGATTCGTTTTTCGGCATTGTTGCGTGTTAACTCCCCAATCTCATTGGCTACGGAGCGGTAATAGGGTGGACTTGCCACACCTTACATGTGTGCAGCGTCTATAGACCAACACGCGGCCCTGAAGTTACGCAGCTGCGGTGGTGCTGTCGACGGCCCTGCGCATGCGCAGACGCTTCACTTCACGGGAAACCGGTTTCTGCGCATGCGCAGTGCCCACACCTGGTGTGGGCAAACGCGAGCTTGTTTGTAAACAGCGTGTCGGTCTATAGTGACTATAGTAAAGTGACTATAGCTGTCCGTGTCTATAGTATAAATACTGGTGTTTTCAATTTCTGGAATTTAATCACAAAACACCTGTAAATGTATACTGATAATTATGGTGACACATTTCTGGGGAAAACAATATAAACATTAAAACTTCAGTTGCCCAAGCGCCATTTATTTTCCCCACGAAGCTAACACGAATGTTGGTGCTCATCGCAGTTAATGCTGCCTTTCTGAGACTGTGCAATCAGTGAAGTTCAAGAAGCCAAGTGAAAAGCAATATGATTGTTAGATTTTATAATGTTAGACTTTTGCTTGATTTTAAGTGCAATTGTTTACTTTTCAAAGCGTTTTTCCCTCAAAGCTTTTTTTTTTTTTTTGACAATCTGAGGTTGTGTTTATGCAGAATAGATAATATACCACTAAACATTGATTTCATCTTGTTGAGATAAATGCCAATTTTGCGAAAAATAAGCACCGAAAATCGGAAACTTTAGTCGCAGAATATTCTGGTTACCTATCGTGTGATTTACACATGACAAACGTGTACTTAACAGGAAACACCAATTGGAATCAAGCTGGGTGGGTTTTGCAACAAAAGGCTAACGAACTGTAAATACGCATTATTTTATTCTAAAGTAGCGAAGCAGGCCAGTTGGTTCGTGACTTATAAAATTAAAAGCGCTAACAATAGACAAAGACAAGATGGGAGGCGAACAAAACGAACTATTGTCTAGCAAAAAAAGAAACTACTGATACAAGCAGATTCTGCATACTGGGTGGTAATGGTAAGTCTTGCCAAGCGGGCTTTGCTGTAATCACAGTTTTGATGATTGAATGTTGCCAATAAAGTTAGCCCTGCCCAGTGACAAAGAGTAAATTCTGGAGAGGCTAGAGTGTTTCTCCTGAGTTAATTAAACTCGTTTTTATGAATTATGAATATAGGTAAGATTAATAATTAAAATTATGAATGTAGGTAAGATTAGTGGAAGATTAGAGGATATCAGAACACGGTAACCCAGGAAGGGCTGAAAAACGGGACAGTCTATATAAAGCTCTAAATGGAAGCTTTATGTTATCCGTCTCGTTTTTTTTCTTCTGCTCCTGGGTCACCAGTCTGTCTCGAACCAGCTCGTCTGCGCACTTGCTTGAGTTATGTAACGCCGCAGGGAATGTGTCACGTGATAACATACTTTCTTTCTTAAATTCTCTGGCGTTAAGTTCTTTAATTTTATGAAAGTAAACTGCACGCCGGCCACAAAAGGAATTATATTTTATCAACTGACTATTCGTGAATATTGGTGCAACTTCCAAAATGCAATAGCCAAAGACATTTTGTTCACTGAAACCAAGAAATTACTACTTGGACTTCTTCTTTGCAAGCACTATTGAAACATGGTATGTGAATTTGAATGCTTGAAATGTTTTCAGAGATCACTATGCCCATCTTTATGGCCCTGCTGCAGCGTTAGAAGAAAATATTCCTCTAAATATACAACAGTAAGTTGAATTTTTTTTTCTTTTCTAATACTAGCTAAAAGGTCTTTGTTCCTCAGTGGTTTCAGTTTGAAGTGTGCTCGTACTGGTGCATGTGAATATAACTTATAAAATGTATTGTTTATAATTACTTTTCACTTTGAAACTTGTGAATGGAAAACTATAATTGAATCATTTCTAAAATGCGAATTTCTTGCACATGCTCTGGTGCTATTAATCCACGAGTTCTGGCTTCTACTTGAATATATGAGTCAATTATGTAGTTGGCATAATAATGCCGACAACTCTCACACTGATGTGCTGCTCTTTCTTTAGTTGTTCTGATTTGGGGAGGTGAGTATGGCTTCTGTTCTCTGCTTCAACAGGCACTAAAAGGCATAATATTTTTTTAAATATATATTTTAGCTTGTATTTTTTGTCACATTTAGTTTTAAGGAGTATGTATTGGTCTAGTAAACTTTATTTATGCCTGCATAATGTGCCATGTCTGGTGATATTACAAAAGGTTTGCACTGCAATAAGTTTATTGAAAAATAGTTATTTCCTTCAAGGAGCGATTGCAGTGAAGGATGAGCAATACATTCATGAAAGTACAAAGTGTATGGGTAGTGAGAGCTACTAAGAGTGGGCACCATTTACAATTTGGTGAGCTCCTCCTTGGAATGAAACATAGTATGCTATTCTACACACATTCTCTATACTTCGAAATCAACCTGAAAAATTGGTGCCTCCATCTAGTGAGCTGAGAGGTTCTTTGAAGGCTACACTGGTAGCTGACCTTTGACTTGTCACAGTTTCAAATAATATAAAGCTGTTTATCTTTGCAAATTGGAAAAATGGGCCATATTTGAGACCATTAAATTTTGCTCAAGCGCGAGACACGTGGACGGCAGAATCGTCCGATCCTACAGTCCGAACGCCGCTCCGAATTGCCATACGCGACAGTTTGAGACACACGCTTCCGACCTTGCATGCGATACGACGATCCGTTCGGCTCCGCCCAGGAGATCCAAGATTGACGGTTCAGCTCGCACGAGTGAAATTAGGAGCTCCTTCTCGCAAGCGCGTGCATTCTTTGCTGGGGCCATCTTTCTCGAATGGGTCAGCGGGATTCACGCGTCCGGCTTCCCCTCGCCCGTCCCGTTGTTCGCCCCGCCATACCCAGTACGTCATCATGACGTTCGCGCTAGCTGTGCTGTCATTGGCTGGACGCTTCCGACAGTCCGTCCGCCGTGCGAAACTATCTGGCACGTTGAACGCACGCCGGATCGCCGATCCGACGAAAGCGACCAAACTTTTCGGATCAGGCAGTCGTATTGCCGGATCGGACGTTGGATCGGATGGATTTTTCGCACATGTGTTTCGCGCTGGAATTTTCCTCTCTACCCAGGCGAAAATCGGTCCACTTCCAGCTGGACTATGGAACTGAAAATGAGGCGGTCCAGCTGGATTCCAGCTGGGTCCAGCTGGGTCCAGCTGGACTGCCTTTTTTTCAGTTCCATAATCCAGCTGGAAGTGGACTGATTTTCGCCTGGGTATATATCTAGACAATAAAAATATTTACATGCCCTTAAAGTTAAGATTTTCCAATTTGCAAATTTTGCGAAAATTGGGGGCTTACAATATATTAGCGGTTTCAGTATAATATATACCCTTCTCTGTAAAATATATACCAAATTCCATCTCTCTGTTTAAGTATCGTCAAAGAGCACTTAAAAATGCATGCAGTTTGCTCAACGGGGTTTTGTTTACACTTTGATGTTTTCCGGCCCATTGTGAATGAAGGAGGTTTTAGCTCACTAGTATGTGGAGGTGGCAATTTTAGGGATCATTTAATGACTTGTGGATGAGCAATGTTCGGAGCACCCTACACTATAATAGCATGTTTGCAAGTTTTGTTTACACTACATAATGTCTGCTAAGCATTATGAAAATATCAATGCAATGTTATTAAAGGCTATACCTTTAATACAAAAGTGACAAAAGGACAAAACAAGGGCCACAAAGAAGTCACATAGGAATTAAGTTGGGCTGCACTCACCACAAAGGTGGATAATGCTCAATACTACTGATTAAAGTCATGTCTAAAAGCAGTATAGAAGGATAGACAGCAAAACTGTTACTGACAGATTAAAATGCTCCTGATATGTTCGATACATTCTTTAATCCATTTTTGAAGCCCAGTCTTTTATGCTTATTCTCTGACTCCAACTAACTATAGGTGGCGCCACTCATTTTCCAAAATGGCGGTTTTAGTGAGGGTCGGAGATGCGTGCCGCTGTTGAGCCTGTCTCGTGTTCTGGCTTCACTGGGCGACACAAATTATTTCTGGTAATACGAGGAAGCTAGGGTGTTATGAGCGCAGGTCACCTCTTTACCCTGAAAACAAGAACGGTGTTTAGCGTATATTTACGCAAGGATGCGCGTTTTAATTCTGGAGCGAAACCGAAACTAACCTGTTTTTTGGATTTACTTTCTCGATATAGGTCTTAATTTCGGATTTTTTTTCATACCTCAAGATGCGTCTCACATCGTAATTATTTAGTTAGAGAAGTTGTTCGCGGAAACTTTATTTTGTGACATACATGTTTGATCTAGGCTGATATTTGTAATTGTTGAAAAAGTCAGTGCTGATATTTTTGCGTTCTCACTGGCTTTGCTCGCTCAGATACTTGTCATGTGAAATAATAAACTGCGGGCATTTTAATGGGTGTTTCGGTATTTAGATGATTAATTGGTTTAACACTATCCCCAGCACAAGATAATAGAATAATTCAAATTTTTACGATATGTCCACAAAACGTATAAATTAATAAACGCTGTTCTAACTGCAACAACCCAAAGACTTAATCCGAGTCAGACAGCTGGAGTGTGTGTGTGTTTTTATAGCAACGCGTGACGCTTAAAACTTTATATTACACCCAGTGTTTGACTGATTGTCTATCTTGATAACGATGTCAGAGCTTTTCATATGCTAAAAGGAAAGGCCCTTCTGGAAAGACTATTATGTTTAAATGGAGTATTTTCGTGATCTTGGCGTTAAGTGGGGGCATACATTGCCGCGATTTGTATTCATAATAATAATAATATTAAAATTTAGATATTTTAATACGTCATTTTTCAAGCTCTAATATAATTTGTTGCTTATGATCTAATTTCAAACACGCGAACAAATATGACAATCAAAAGTGTGCTCATTATCATCACTGGTGCCAATTGCAGCATTTTTAATTACCAAGTAATAAAAAATAGTCTAAAATCAATGAAAACATTCTAGCTGATGTGAGAAATCCATGTAAAATTACATTAATTGCGGGTAAAGTATATTTTGCTATCAAAGTCGCGACTTTTGACAATCGGCAAAACGTCCAAAATCGCCGCCAATATCCTTCCAAACCAAATACCCAAAAGTAAAAAAAAAACATTTTTTTAATTACTAATTTTTTATAACATTTAGTTGCTTTTATTTTTACGCACCTTCGTTTTGCCAATCTCAGCCTTTCCAGTTCGAAGGAACGCCTACCTGCTTGCACGTCTGCTCACTGCAGCGCGTTTCGTGGGCGTTGGAAGCCGCTGAAACAGTAGTGCGTTTTAGTATTGCGTATACGAGCGAACGCAAGCGCTGTGTGTTTGCGTTAGCTTTGCGTGTTCCACACTGCGCGTGCGCGGAGCCGGAACTTGCGGTCTTGGATACCGCATGGTGATAAGGCGCACGCACAACGTGGGGCGCGCAACTCGAACGCAAACGCACACCGCTTGCGTTTGCTTCTATGCGCAATACTAAAACTCTCCAGTAAGGTACAATCCCATACCGGCTGCAGCACTACGTTGGGACAGTGAAGAGTGTTGTTTGCATTCGGAAACGACATTTCGCGAGCCATGATCGCGCGCAGTTCCGCCGTGCCCGCTGAGCAGGAGAACCGGGGGACCCTCACTAGAGCGCTTCCCGTTTCCGCCGCGGGAGGGCGAGCGCCGAGCTGGAGACGCGAATACCGTGCATTCATATACAAGCCTCGGTTGATTAGGGTCAAGTTATGCATTTTTTCCAACTCCAACAACAAACACAATTGTAACAATTATATAAAGTGCTATTGATATGTGCAAAAAAATGTTTTAATGATTTTTTTAAACCTAACAGTCTTTCATGCCGTTTAATCAAGGGGTCGGGTCTTTGTTGATTGTGGCTGAAGCATGGGAACCCTCAGCCGATTTCCTTGCTCGCATTGGTGTGAATGTAGCAAGCAAGAGGGAATGTCAGCAATGTAGTGAAGCTCCATTCCTTACTTTCTTATGGTTCGACGGCATAGTAGTGGCGCAGCACAGCCAATGGTGTCCCTCTCTTCTTCACCCCCCCCCTTTTCAGTGCCTCCAGTGCATAAAAATGAGAACCTGGGAACTGCATGTTACTAGAATAATCTAGTAAGCACAGCATTTGTTGTCAGTTTGTACGTGTGGCAGCATTTTGGAAGAAATGAGCCAGTGCCTCCAAAGAAGAGGCGCACGATTGAAGAGGAAGAGAAATCCTTTATACATTGCATATTATTCCAATAGTAAGAGCTGCTTTTAAAATCCCGATCAGGTGCTGTCGCACCTTCATTGATATTTTTCTCCAAGGCTATGAAGTTACGTTATGGCTGTCAAAGCGGCTCCTTTCGTCTCTCTCGCACATTTCCAAATCTCACTGAATGGCACTCACTGCTCCCTTCCTCTCGCTCCTGCACGTGCTAGGTCCTTCGACGATGGGACGCTGGACCTCCTGACCGAAGAGCGGCTCGAAGAAGAGGCGGTGGCTGAAGATGAGGAAGAAGATGCGGAGGGGAGGACAAGGGCCTGCTATTTCATGCCGGTGGAGACCGCAAGGCGTCCATCGCGGTCCGCGATCAACCGGGTACGGGCTCACAACCATGACTTAGCAAAACCAGCCCAGTAAAGGACAGGACATTGTCAGCATGCCCCATGGTATGCCCTAAATGAATGACCGGAAAGTCTTATAAATGTTCGAAAATGATCAGTGCAGGAAATATCATTGTGGTTTCTGCTGGCAGTCGCTCTTACAAAGGAATGCCCAGCACCAAATTATAACAACTAGTAAATGTTAGCTATAGTCACTATCTGCATGCAGGTATGAGTACGTAGCCACCATTTTCTCATTTACCAAGCATTTACTAATTATTCTCTCGATCGTTGGCCCCCAGCAAATCATGATGCCGCAGACGTGCAACTGGTGTGTTGTTCAACACACCGCCTGCATTCTTGGTTTAGTTTAGATCATGTTTAAATCAGGATTACCCCAACCAAATGTTTATATTTGCAAAACATATTACCTCCGTATATAGGGCAGTTCATATATGAATTGATCTATATGTAGGCATATGTACTTAGTATCTGCTTAACATAATTTGCATGTAACATTAAATTTTTCTAGAATTAAGCTAAATTTTTTCTGGGTTCTGAAAGTACTACACTAAAGTACAGTATCCCAACTTTTTTTCATTATTTAATATTTTAGTGAAATGGATTACTTGTATAAAATAGTCATTGAGTTCCTGTGGTAAAAAATGCAAATGTAGGCAGGGTTGGTTACTCATGAACACCTAAAAAGCCTCTATGGGACATCTGTTGTAAATGACTTTTGAGGATAAATATTCAAAAAAGAAAAAGCTTACTGAAGCAGTGAAGAGATGGCTACAACAAACTCCAGAGGTCTTTTACATTTGCATCTTAGATGGCCACCAGCTGCAATATGACATACCTACAACAATCAAAAGGAGTGCCATACCATAGGTGTACAAAAGATGCATGACTCTTTCTTCAGAGTTTTTTCTTGTGCAATAATGTTTATAAAATTAAATGTGGTAAAGCTTATCTAATGTCCCTCTTATTTTCACATATCAATTATGTACACTCAAATGGTGGGGTTCCAGATATAAAATTTCTACAACTTACACATTGCTAACTTTTCACATTTCAATGTCTTATCTTTCTCTCGTTGCAGCCCCAAGGCGTGTGCGCTTCACGCGATTTGGTAAGCTGCGAAAAATCTTTCTGCATAGAAAAAAATATATAACTGGAAGAAAGAAATGCCTATATGTATTGGTCTTATTTCAGCTTGCTCCAATTAACACTAAAAGTTCACTTTTAGAACATTGAGAAAGTGACATTTGGTTGAAGTTTTTATCATAAAAAAGCAAGTCTCATTTGCTTGAGTGTTCTCAATAATGTTGTAGTCCAAGAGAGTTGCATAATAAATGCATGGCAGCATTTATTTTTAATGACATATTGTAATGACCTACCTAACCCTTACCAAATATTTTGAATTTTAGAGATTTCACTTATGATATACCTCGGTCTTGTTGGTTTGACATTTCTTGATGTTCATAAACAGCTTTCACGAAGTTTGGTAATGTTGCCTCCCGCTTTTCTTGTTCATTTTGTAGTACCTTATTTATTTATAATTTTTTGCTTTGTTTAGCATTGCCTCGTAGATGTAGAGCTTCTGTAGAAGAGACTCGGATGTTCATAGCCTAGTTCAACTTGCTTTTTCAGTTGTAGTGGCATTCTTGTGGATTCATTTGGACAAAATAACCTAGACTAACAGTGTGTGTCTGTGTGGTAGTTGCACCTGTTGGAGATGCACTGTCACAATTGTGCTGGGATGCTCTTTGCACTTTGTTTGTGCTTAACATACTTAGAAAGTGAGCTAAGGTTTTTCTTCAATTTGTGAACCGTACAAGCCTCACTAAGAGTGAGATTTCTGTCACCCCCTGCCCCTGTTGCAAGAATGGCCTCAAGTAATTCTAGTCCCTATTGTGCAGAAGCGGTAGCAGTGGCCTTAAAGTGCAGTAACACTGACGTCATAATGATATATGGTTTTAAAGCACAAACAAGAAAACCACCGTTTTCCAGGATTTTTCTTCCACAACGGGGACACTGAACACTTTTTGGGAAGACTGCACCTGCACAATAATTTACTTAGTATTTTTTACTTACTACTATTATTTATAGGTCTCTTGAAGGGCATATAATGAGGCATAAGGGTAAGTGACACATAGTGTAGAGTTACGCTTTCAGTATTTAATTTATAAAAAAGACTGTTGCAATTGATTGCCACCCAGTCACTAACCTACAAGATGACGTGACACTATTACATACTTAAGCAAGTTATAGGTCAATGCTTTCTCCGATTTCACAGTTAAACCTTAAGTTTAAAAAGTAGTTGCTCAAGTTGGTACCCACTCCAAATTACCAAGAGTTACTCACAGTAGCCTTTAAAACAAAATGTTTTAGCCATTTAACCTGCATTTGTGCACTATACACCAATACCACAGCAATTCTGTCATTCTTTTGCTGGGACAGATATATTACAGGTATCGAATAATTTAAAATAACAGGTTCATACATATCAGATATATGAAACCAAACACTAGAGAATTTCACTGCCATGCTCTGTCTACACAGCTGCTTTTGTGGGAACTAGTGCCTGATGCAACATGAGGTCATCCTTGCATCTGACAACAAATCTGACACAAGGAGGGTACTATGCCATAAATCATTAGCTGTGACATCTGAAGGACGTTCGCTTTGTACCTCCAGTGCCACATAGCAGGCCCTTCCAGAAACACTGCATGAGAGGTGAGGGTGTGATATCCCGAACCGGAAGGGGACTTTCTACCACATTGTGGATCCTGGGTATTTCAGGGAGCACCTGCCACGAGGCATTGCCAGTGTAGAGTAACCACCTTTAGAGTGGTACAGCTAACGAAGTCCAGCATAGTACCCCTTGTAAAGATCATCCCCTCCACAAGCCTTCACAGTTCCTGGTGTTGCGACACTATCTGACCATTAAAGCCACTAATTTTCACGAGTTGTTCCATTTCAACAAATTAATGCTCTAGCAATACCCAACATGACCACATCTTTGTGAGGGATAGCCATTTGAACCGCTTCTGGAGGGCAAGTCACAAGACCAGGAACAGTGGCAACATCACTCCGCTGTTTCACTTTGGCAAGAGGTCACTCTCTGGGATCACGTGGATAACCTGTTGTTTCTCTTCCTTCTAAAAAGTCCCCCGGCTGACAAAAAGTTGCAACGACGGTAAGACACACAGCGACGCCTTCAGTGTCATTGTGAATCTCTGAATGCTGCTGGCGTTCCAGCAATGGGCATGATGTCTGCACCTTGCACGCTTCGGGTGGTGGCGGTGGTTGTGCATGCAACAGCCGGGCACGGTTTGCACTTTGTGGCATGCTTTTGTGTTTTGGGCACGTGTGACTGGCACCTGTTAGTGGAGGTGCCTCCAGTGACGTCCTGTTCTCGTTCTGTGGCGCTCCTGAATTGCATAGGTTTTGGTTCGTTAGGGTTTCGTGCAAATAACTGCGCAACGCAAAGACCGCAACTTGGCAGTATGAAACGCTCAGGGCAATCGTCGCTTGCCAATGTGGTGGGGTGCCTTATTCGACGTAATTAATTCCTTGGCACGAGGCATTCATGTGCACTAGCTTGACGGCTATGTCAATAAATATAAAAATAATAATAAACAGCCAGCTGCTGATGACAGGCACCTACAAATATATAAAATGCCCATGATAATATTGATTATGCAGAAATGCTATACTAATAACACAAATTTCCTTATAGTTGTAAGTAGGTTTAATAGACATCATTTTTTCTTTTTGATTTCATCTCGTAATTCAATATGAGTATTGAGACTGAGTAGTTGGGATGTCATGTGTGTTTTACTCTGGAACATTTGTCTAGCTGATGTCTTTATGCTTGTTGTTACATGTTTTTGTGGTGAACTTGTGTTTTCATTTGTAGTTAAAGAAACTTATCTGTTTTTTGACTTAACAAAGAATTGTGTCTCAGTAATGCTGAATCTAGTGGTACAAATTTGTATTTAAATGCATCTTGTTTTGCAAACTTTTTTCTTAGGTTTACAATATTGTTGATCTGCTGGTTAAAGGGTTAAACTTAATTAACAATAGCTAAACGACAACTACATTGAGGTTGTGTAATTACTCAGGGCAGTGACATGGACACTTGGTAACCAGCGTCACCACTTTTCTGGATCACAATCATTACTAAAATCCTTCACAATTTTTTTTAATCTTTTTATTCGATAAAGCAGCAAAACTTTTATTATCCAAGTTTATTTAATGGTATTACTCATTTTGAACAATGCACTGGCTGGTATTTTTTCCGAACCTGGTGGACCTTTTTAAACATTTGGAAGTAGACAAACAAGTATGAATAGAAAAGAAACATGTAGATGAGCATTTAGAAGAGTTTTTTGAACATGTTGGTATAGAAATTCAAGTTTTCTTCTAAATATCCACAGAAATGACCGCATTTGCCGTTTTCCAGAAGTTGGGAAGATGCAATAGGGTTTGCATATTTAAGGTTTTCTACCACAAACTTACTATTGTTTTCAACAGATCCCATAAAGTTCTTCCTGAACCAATTACTACACCAAGAACTGGCAAACACCACAACGCTCAAAACCACCCGACCTCTAAATGTCTGTAAATACACGTGCACAGCTGCACTAACATGTGAGCCATGAAGTTGTCAAACAAACAATTTTTTTCTCATTTTTTCAGGTTATTTGGTATTCCAGTTGTTGCTCGCTATCTTGCAGAAATCACCGTTCATTCCCGACTGAAAAAGCAGCATGCTCACAGCCTTACTTAACAAACTATGAGGTCCTTCTGCCTTCGAGCCATTATTATTTGAAATAATTCACCGTATACGTCAAGTATGCTTCGAACCAAAAGTGTGGCACCATTAGCACAACCCCCAGCAATTATACATGGTACCCATCTCATTAGCATTAACTGCACACAACCAACAGAATGAGAACGGCAGTAAAGTATTTCAGTTGTCTTGCCTCCAGTACTAGCTTTCTGCCCTCGAAAATACTTTGGCATCTCGTGAGCTTGAAACGTGCACGTTCGGCCAAGGTGGTGCGGAAGGCGACAAGTGCATACCAAGGGCCTCACTGCTGTTCTCATTCTTTTAGTGACCACACACTGCATTACACATTAAAAAAAAAAAAAAAAAACGGAGACGACGGACGAGAAAGGGGACAAACAGTGTTTGTCCACTTCTTCATCCATCGTCTCCAGTTTTTTTTCAAAAAATGTTTAACATCAACCAGCTCGCCTGTCTTACTCTTTCTTCAATCACTACATTAGTCAAGAAAAAAATTGTGGTAGTGTCTATTACACTCGCTGATGGGACGACAATGGCAGGGGAAAGTTTGTGTAGCCCTTCCCTCAGCACTGAGCTTCTCCCCTTCAATAATGCTTCAACGTCTCATAGACCTCGGACGTGCACGCACAGCCTAAGTGCCGTATTTTCCACACTATAGTCTACAGGCTATACATGTTTAAAAGCTTTCCTTTTTTCACATTGCAGACCATACGAGGACTTTTTTTTATATACTGTTCATTACAACGAGACGCGTCAGATCTTGTGAATGACGGAGAATGCCAATGATGATTTATGTATGAGTTCCTTTGTGTGCCAATAAAGCGAGTATTTTCTAGCCTTGCTCTATATGAAGATTTCTTACAAGTTTGTGCATGCCATGCACTAGGTGAAAGTCATCTAAAAAGAAACAACTTTATTTTTCGACCGAAATTTGTCCTAGCAGGACCATACGCCGGAGTGCCGACTATAGTCTGGAAAATATGATACGATGAAAGGTATTGTGCGCGTAATGAAGGACGGTCATTCGAAAAAGACACCCTACCATTCTCGGCCCGTCAGCAATCACGGTAGGGATCCAACAGACCGTAGTGTGGCAGCTTTGAAAGCGCATAGACAGGTCGACCCACAATGGTGACTGACCGGGACCTGTGGCGTGCAGCGGACCAGGTGCGCGCCGCGTCGCAGAGCGCCGAGGGGCCCGCCGAGAAACGCCGGCACACGGTTGGGGCCATGTTTTGAGGTCCTTCCACCAGGATTCGGTCGAGGAGGAAGACCCAACCAAGCTCCTGGTGAAGGCACTCAACGAAAACCCCTACCTCAAGGTGAGCGCGGACCGGCCGCTCGCATGCAGCCTCGGTGCGGCCGGGGTCGATTCCACCGACAGGTGAAGTCGACCCTGGTTGGCTTCGCCCGTTGGTGAGATCGGGCTTCGTATTGAAATTGTAGAGTACCTAGGCAGGAGTGTAGTAACTGCGAATCGGTAATGGTGTGCTTTTACCTAAAGTACTAACCTTAGGTGCAAAACTCGTTAAAAGGGAAGTAGACCCCAGTCAGCTTCACCTGTCAGTGAGTTGACCAGTTTTTGTGTCGGGGTTGTAGAGTATGCTTGGGTAGTAGTAGTAATTACAAATCGGTAACGGGTACATTCTTTTTCTGTACCTAAGGTATTTACCCTAGGTGCAAAACCCACTGACGAGTGAAGTCGACCCCAGTCGGCCTCACCTGTCAGTTGGTTGACCGGGTTTTGTATCGGGGTTGTGGGGTTTCTGGGTAGGAGTGTAACTGCAGATCGGTAATGGGGTACTTTCTTCACACCAAAGGCACAAAACCTAGAGGTGCTTTCACTTCTTGGTACCTATAGTTGTATCTGAGGTCCAATTTCTAATAACAAATATGACAAGTTGGCGTGTGTTTTTTTTTGTTTTTTTTACAGGTTTTTGGTACTTTAAACAAAATGAGAAGAGGTTTTAAATGGCAGCTATTGTCAGAAAAGAATAAATAAAAAATGAACAGAACAGAGGCAAGAGTGCATGCGTGCTCGTTTACAGTATTACAAATCGAGTCTAAATGTCCAATACCTGGTTTCTCGAGTTTTGAATAGCAGAGTTATACCAGGGTGCTGCTTTGGAGACACTTCCTAAAATGAACTTTTCATCACAACCATGTTGGAAAGTAATAGTCAAGATTCCGCTATCAACTAAGAGGGTCTTATACCTGTAAACTACCAGACATTGTTTCCAAAGGTTGAAAGCCTTGTAATGAATTTAAGGGTTATTGTTGCTCTTGTGTTCCATGTAATATTTCCTGTTTCAAATTTTTAGCACATATCAGTCCCGCAGTATTTTTTTTATCAAATTGTTTCTTTTTTGTACAAAATAAAGACATTTGTAGTGAGAGGAGGGTATATTTGGAGTATCTATTCCTGTATATTGGAACATATTGAAAGTACATCAATATTTATCTTAGATATCTTTTTTTCACGAGTAACTGCAGCATCTTAGGTATTTTTAAGTAACTTTTAAAGCCCTGATAGTACATGCATAAATAAATATATTGATAACAAAAATTTGAGGTTTTTCAAGGGACTTTCAAGGATATGGATGGTAGTACATGTGCTAATATTTAGAACTTCCAAATATGAGTATGAATATTGAATTGTTCGGTCCTGTCTTCAATCTGAATGGTGGATTTAGAAAATTTCATACATTTCTGAGTAATTGCTAAAACTTTCAAATTTCTCATGACAGATAACGAAATCCATTGAGTGGGCCTTTCCTGCATCTCGGATGCAAAGTGGCAATAGCGACACCCATTGGAGTACTACCAGAGCCGTAGTGTTTGGCCATTCGTTGGGAAGTATAAATGACAAGTGAGGAGGCGCCATTGGCCGAAAGCGGGGCTGGGCGTGTTCCAGGAGTCTTCAGAAATTTGAATGTGGCCAACCAGAAGCCGGCAATAATACCCTGGCGGTGGTCGCGAGAAACAAACTTGATAAGTGCATCAGAGTAACTCTCGGTCAGTGAAAATATGGTGCACGTGATGTTTCAATCACGGTCATCCAGAATCATGGTGGAGGGTTACTACACTTCACTCTTACGCGCTTATTAAAACCATATACAAACATATACCTTTGATTAAAACAGTTTCTCGCTACCACTGCTAGGGGATTCTCTTAGGCTTCTGGTTGGCCAAGAGAGCATGCCAAGCGCACTTTCTGCGTCTGGTGCATGCCCTGGCTCTACCCGCGCCTCCCATTGACCAAACTCTCTGTATACACGGTTCTGAGTACTACTATCAAGGGTGCTGCTCTCCCACAGTGTGGCAATGTACAAAGGAAAAAGCTAGGGTGCCTAAAGGCATCAGAGAGAACACATTTTTTTCTTGTATCGGGTGTCTCCAGCATGTGCCTAAGTAAACATGTAAATAACCTTTGGTTGATAAAATGGCAGCTATAGCCAAAGCAAAACATTCTAAAAGAGGCCAGAGCCTGTATACTTTGCAGAAAAACAACAAAAATGATTGGACAGTGAAATGGCTGAGTTGTCATCACTGTGTAAAAGGTTAGGGTGTATGAAGGCACCCTAGGAAAAACGATACTCTATCTGTATGCTTTTCAACTGAGGAAAAGATGCAGACTGTTTTAGTGCTCTGCCGTAGGGTGTGTGTACTGCACGCACTAGTATTTGTCTTTTGTTTGTATGCCAGTCTTTCCATTCCACTCCTGCAATGAGCTTGTGTAAGGTCATAGTATTTTGTAACAAAATAACTAAATAAACATATGCAACCGGCTGCCAGTTAACTGCAGGCTCGAAGCTCATTGCATTTACCCTTGGCGTGTTCATCCTTAACTTTGCAGGGCAGCTAAAGTTGTGAGAACCTGCTTCTGGCTTTGAATGCACCTCATCTGGTGAAAGTGGTTAACAAATAGTACTATGTACAAGCTCACATATATCTTTTTAGAAAACCCAAAAACGTTGTGGGCATGGGCTGACAGCTTAAAAGGTGACCGCACTGTGTATGTGCTCACATAACCTGACAACCCTGAAAGGTGGAAGCCTGTGCTGGCAGCAAATCTAAATTAATTTTACTGTAGTGTAGATTATTTGTGAACTGACCAGGCTATATTGAAAGATGAAAGGGTTGACCAGTACAAAGCAAAAAATAATTAGTTTGCCGAGGTTCTAGCATGCCCAAGCAGGTGTGGGGAAAGACTTTTCCTGGTTAACAGACCTACTGGGTCTGCAGAAGTCCTCAGGATGTTCTAATGTTCCATAGATGTCCTGTGCACGTACATAGGATATCCATTCCACCTCAGAATTCTTGCAGAAGTTTCCGACAGCTGATGAGAACAGCACGGCGACTTTTTTGGATGCCTGCTTTCCAGCATGCGCTTGCTGCCTTCCACCATGCTTTGACTGTGTGTACACACTCAAAGCTCATGAGATGCCAAAGCCTCATTGAAGGTAGGAAGCTGACGCTGGAAATGGGACAACCGAAAGACCTCCCTGCCGTTTTGGTCCTGTCAGTGACTTATGGCAATCATCTTCACACGTTTGTTATGCTGCTGGGCTGACCGAATAGGATTCTCACAGTAACAAAAGGGCAACAGATTTTCTAGATTATTCCTTAGTGACACAAGCCACCCCTCTGAATCGGTCAAGGCACAGGTTCCCAAAATGGGTTCCCGGGAACTCGGAAGTTCCCCAAAGTCCTCTAGGGTTAGCCGGGTTCACAAACTTCCTTGACGGCCCCTGCTCCTAAGCAAAGTGTTTTGCAAGTTTAAGCAGAATTAGAGAAGATCTAAGCAACTATACTTAATGCATAATTATGAGCCCCACAGTTTCTAGTATGTGCATTATTATCCACGAGGTCTGTTGCTTCTGCAGCGATTTACTGCATCAGTGCCAGGACCGGGAGGGGTTTTGTGGCTGCCATTCAAGGCAGATAGGCATTCCTCCAGATCAAGAGTTACGAGAACCCCTGGGCCATGGAATAGAGTTCGCAGCTTGGGTGATGGAGTGAGTCACTGACCACTGTGTTGCACCTGCACCACCCACAGTACCACCAGCGCTACAACAGGAACTTGGTGGGCGACGACCACCAGGAGCTGGAGGCGCACCTGAGGGCGAGGCGACTGCGCGCTCACCGACTGACCCTGGCCACCATGGCCAGCGAGATGAGCTCGGCCGAGATGAGCGTCGAGGGCAGTCGCGGAAACCTGGCCACATCGCCTGCTGCGCAGGTAGTACCCTGCCCGAGGTCTGCGAGGTCTGCAGTGCTCGGGTGCCTGCATCCTTGTAGCACCACTGGTTGGCCGAAGACGATGTGGTGAAACAAGCGACGACGCAACACGCTGAAAAACAGTTCAGGGGAGAGACGAGGATATTGGGAACGTTAGATATTCTTGTAAGGGTCTCGATTCTGTGCGGGGAGAATTCCGCAAATTTATACGAGCTGTGCCCCTTTTGGCAGTTCTCAAACTAGTATATACACAAGCAGTAAAATTATTCTGTTACAAGTACTGCAGTTGATACACCACTGGAGTAATGTGCTCCTGTTAAAGCAGGCAAAAGGTGCATCTATAGTCAGTGACTGGTTAAGAAGTCAGTAGATGCTCCGCCTTCCACCAGCTTTGGCTCTGTGTGTGCTAAGGTGAATTATGAAAGGCAGAAGCTAGACAGAGTGTCCACTGGGTTTTGAACCTGTTGTCATCAGTAGTGCTTCCTGACCAGTCGGTAACAGCTGTGGACCCTTCTTTTTTAATATGCAAATTACCTTCGAAATTATAATCCCAGTCTTGTTCTTTCTTTATGCTGACCTGTGTTCATTCAATGATCTGGTTCATGCAGCAGCAAAATGCAAATTGTTATACTGAGCATTCCTATTTTCCTTCACCCAGCTGGAAGCCCAGGCGAAAATCAGTCCACTTCAGCTGGATTATGAAACTGGAAATGAGGCAGTCCAGCTGGATTCCAGCTGGGTCCAGTTGGATTCCAGCTGGTTCCAGCTGGAATCCAGCCGGACACTGCCTCATTTCCAGTTCCATAATCCAGCTGGAAGTGGACCGATTTTCGCCTGGGAGAGTTTGTGAGATATCTTTGTCTGCACCTCTGTTACCGCTGAGCAGTTGTTTTAACAAGGGCACTGAAGAGGCATAAATCTTCATATGCTCCACATCTCCATGACCAGTTATTCATCATCTGAGAAACAGGATCTCATTTTCCCATTAGAATGTTTGCTCAAGGTCTTTTCATATATTGCTTTTCATCCTGAGCCAAAATACCTTCTCTCTCAACAGAGGCATAACTTCACAGAATTGGTCATATTACAGCCGAGCTGTTAAGGGCTAGTTGCCCCAGGATCGTGTCCGGTACCAAACAAATGTCGACACAAAACTCTGGTTGCCGCCGTCGCTCATAGATGGCGGTAGCTGTCCAGCCTCGGCAACCAGACAACGGGTTGCTGCTGTCGCTCATAGATGACGGCAACATTTCTTCGGAGGGAGAAGAGCGGGAACGGAACGAGCGGCGATGTGCGTAGCAGCGCGAATGGTTCCGCAATCGCCGCGAGGCCGCTATCGCCTAAAGTTCCACTGCGCCAAGCGCTTCAGATTCCCTTGCGAAAGAAGAGCAGATCGCTCGCCTGGAAAGCCACCGCCGAGAACAAAAGCTACAGCTCCGCTGCACTTCCTTCTTCACCAAAATTAAAAAGCTAAAAGTTTTTCCAGGAGAGATATGCGACAAATAGGCCCCTTTTGAAACTTATGCACCGATTGTTAAACGGTCTAAAGAGCAATAATGCAACAGCTGACACCGTGTAATACGGATGTTTAGACCAACATGTAACCAGGGTGAGTGAGCTAGGTGATGAAGCATTTGTAAGATTTTGCAACTTTTGCAACTTTGGTGATGTTTTCTGTTCCGTGCATGCAGGATTTAGAACTTTTAATGGCGGGTGGACTTACAGAAGAGGTAATATTCCAAGCACAGGTGCTCCTCCCACAGCTGTCATGATGTGAATGTTGTGGTCAAAAATAGAACCGTGACTAATACTTGCTTACCCAGGGCCGGCCTTAGAGCAGCAAGCGCCCTGGGCAAACTGCAGCTGTGGCGCCCCCCCCCCCACACACTATTTTCGCACCCAACATCACGTTGTTAGCAAACATGCCGCAGTGACCCAGCGCGAATGGTCGCGATTTTGTCGTTGTCAGTTGAAAACATCATCCTAAAAACGAACGACGTTCGCGAGCATTGAGAGTTTTGTCGGCACCGTGTTTAAAGGTTCAAGAATCATTTATTTCTTAGATTAACCAAACTTCAGCTGTGGGTCTCCCATAGCAAGCTAACGTCTGATGGACAGAGAAAACAAAATCACAAGTTAACCACGTCAAATACCCTAGAAGGCAACCTTCCGAGCCTTCAACATCCCAATAATGGCTACGTCTTGCGACATATCCAGGCTAGACACTATCCTGTTTTCAATGGACGAAATTGCCAATGACGATATCCTGCCATCTGCCATGGTTGATCTCATGTATGTCTTAATAAGCTTTAATTTCAAGAAACTCCTCTCAGCGGTGGCCATTGACACTGGCAAAGTGAGGAGGATCCTCAATGACACCCACGTATAAGGGAATTCGTCACATAGATGGTTGTCCAGGATGAAATGGAGGACGTCCTGGCGAGCACTGCATCCAGTGGGCAGCAGACTGCATAGTTAGATCAGCTCCTTGCAGAGATTTGTACCGTCGATGTCTGCACTTTCTAGGTGTCTCAGACTCTCAGTGCATGGTCAAGGCCTTGGCAAAGTTTAAGAAGTTCAGCTTTGTCGGGAAGTTGGGTAAGGCCGTAAAGGAACCCCCGGAAGCTCACGTGCTGCGCCATCTGCGTTAAGCGTTCTTCAATCGAACGCTTCAATCAAACGCATCTTACGTAAGATGCGTTCTTCAGTCGAACGCATCTTACGGTGTCAACCATCTCGTAGAAGAACTCTCGCTTGAATTTTTTGTCCACATCATCAACCTCGTTTTGGCACTCATAAGAGAATTGGCGCTTTTTCCGCCGCAGTCGAGGAGCCATTTTCATCACACTGTCAACGCCCATGCTCTCGGGGAGACAGTTCGTAGTTGCCAGTTCAGTTTAGTACCCGACATCGCAATAATTGTCGATGTAATCGCTGCATGCTTTCATCAGCTGGGTGGTTGCTACGATGTCCTTCGTTTTGCATTGCATGTTCTTGCTTCCAACATTAACTTGAAAAAAGAATGTCGTACAACACAACAATGTAAAGGTCCGTGACTTGTCCTGCAAGAGTTCGAGCTTCATGTCGGATGCCAGGGTCTGCCTGCTGTGATTTGGCCATTCTTGCGCAACATTATAAATTTAGTTGTTTTTAGTGGTTTTCGGGATTCTTGCGGCGGGTTTCTGAATTTTGAGTTGGCAACACTGATGGGCATTGCGAGTCCGCAGTCGTCGCTGGTCGCTCACACACACAAAAAAAGAAAGAGCTGCGGATCCAAAGTTCTTTACACATATTATTTTAAGCCGGGTTGAAGCCTCTGGCCACAGAGAATCACCGGAATCCGAGGGGGCATTGGTTCGTTTAGCTTACTGCTATACTCCGTGTCACCTTACGACGGACCACTGCGAACGCTACGAGCCAACGAAGCCAACCCGGCACGGTGAACTTATCACGTGACTACGAGCCCTGCGCCTCGCTGCGACCCTCTCGAAGGTCACGTGACACTCAGCCAGCACTAGATTGGCTTCGACGGCTTCTAGTGGCCTCTGCGGTTCGTCATAGGGTGAAACGGAGTATAGAGACTTTACAGCAAGCGTTGCCCAAAGCGCAGCTCGAATGTCGGGAGGAACCGGGTTCATTTTACCCACGGTCAGACCTCCTGAGCGAAGGCATTCTTTGGCAGAGAATAACTTGGCAAAGGGCGAAGCCTACATTTTCTGCGAGCCAATCAGAGACTCTGAGCGAAGCACGTGATAACTAAGAGCAAAAACCCGTTTCAATAGTATTTTGTGCCGTGACTCGCTCGGACACACTGATTTGCTCGCCGATGTGTTTGGCGCCACCGTTTGGTAAGTTGCGCTAAGAGTGCGGCATGCTGGCTCCATCGCTTTTTGCGAGTCAGGTTTTGCTCCGCTCGTAATTTGAGACCTGTGCGGAGGTGATCGCTTGCCTAGTCGTTCATGATTCATTCCATGGCGTTTTGAATCTCACGGAGGAGAGGTTCTCTTAGCAAAACATCCGCAGGTGGCTGCGAGTTGATGGACGCCAGTGATAACAAGAACTTAGTCGTTGGTTTTGCGGCCGAAATGCCAAACGGCGAGCGCCACCGCCTTTTTCGACATGTAGGGGGGGGGCGCCCTTCGCGATGCGGTCGTTTTTTGTTTTTGATTTTATCCCCTCGAGGTTTGAGCCCTGCATAACCTGGCGGCCCTTTCGGCGCCCCCTATGAATGGCGCCCTGTGCGGCTGCACAGGTCGCCCGCCCCAAAGGCCGGCCCTGTACTTACCACCTGAATCAACTTAGGCCTAAATGAGGTTACTGGCTGAGGAGACGTCAACAGACTATCAAACGAGGAAGTTCTTTTGAGTTGACATAGATATAGTCATATTTTAATTAATGGGGGGGTGTCACTGTGAAATCACTCGGACTATAAATTATGCACCTAACCGGAGTGTCGTAAAAATACTGAGCATGCAACCATGTCACAATAACCACCCGCCCACTAATTTGAAAGTGTATGAAAACTACTAAGCGAAGCAGAGATCAACACTCACTCCAGACTTCTGAGCCCCCTAGCTACACAAGGTGCCGCTCCTCGTCAGGCACTTCTACAAGCACCCAGGTGAAATTCAGTCCACTTCCAGCTGGATTATGGAACTGGAAATGAGGCAGTCCAGCTTGATTCCAGCTGGACCCAGCTGGAATCTTTGCACATGAGTGCACATGGGTGCACCCATGTGCAAAGCAGCGGATCCCACCCTATCATGCGCCCCTTTTGCATTTTTGCTTTTGGACCTAACAAGCACCCATTTCCAGTTTTTCAAGATTATGCAAAGTGCAAGTTTGTCTGCTTCTTGCACAGGGTTGCGATGATGTCAGAACGCTGAGCTGTACTTGCGCTGATCGAAAAAAATAGTGGGCATCCAGCATTGAGGTCCACCCACTCTCCTTCCAATCAAAGCCCAGCGGAGTTTGGCGTCGTTCTGATGTCACCGCAACTCCTGCACAAGAAGCAAGTGACTTGCTCTCCGCATAGCTTCAAATTTTACGTGGCCACTCGCTTCGCATTTTACGGTACGCACTACTCTCCAAATCAGGAAATGAGATCCTCAGACTACTAGAGGGTAAGGTTTGACAGGGCAGTCAAGGAAAGAGGACTGAAGGACTTTGGTCAAGTAAACTGTAATCACAAACTGAAGTGTGCATGGTACGAGCAGCTCGTTCGAGTGTGACCGCATCGCAGCCACTCGTGTGACCGCTGACGACAAGAGGACACGCTGGCGCCGTCTATCGAGTAGCCCCGGACGACTCCCAATCTGCACATACTTAACGCATCACGTGCTTCAAATAATTACGACAATGTTATCAGCGACCTCTCATAAATAGTGCATAGATTTGATAACGCAAGTACCGCACAACTACCGGTCCAGTTATACGCAAATAGAAGAGTTCCAGGGATGCCCGACAGATGGTTTCAATGCGCCCTCTCGTCGTAATCGGCCACGAGTGGTTGTGATGCGCTCGGTTGCGCTCAGATGCAGACGAGCGAACCGGCTCCTCAAGGACGCTCTCCCCGTGCGACGGCAGGTGCCAGGCTCTGCCGTGGACGGGGCGGACCGTGCCGCGGTTACCGCCGCCGCAGCGGCCGCGCTCTCGGCGGGCGTCGAGCAGCTGGCGGACGGGCGCCCCTCGCAGGTGCAGTACCGCAGGGGCTCCACCTCGGTGCAGAAGAGCGCCTACACCTGGCTCAGCCTGGCACACCGCAGGCGCTCCCTCATGCGCAGGCAGAGGTCCGGCTCCTCCATGGACAACCGCAGCCTCAGGTATGGTACTCCATCGACACCGCCTAAAAACATGCCCGCACATTATGCTGCTCGTCGGCGGATCTTCGACCCACTTCAAGTGGCAGACACACCAGAGCTTGACAAGAGCAGCTGCAAGGCGGCAGATGCGTCCGCTCTAGGCGTCACCGCGTGACGACAGTCGCGCTCGCTGAAAGACACTGCAAGACGTGCCGCCGACGATGCCGACGTGTGGCAGGCGGCACTGCGTGGATTCACTAGTGATGACGTTTGGGGGAAAAGGCGCAAGCATTGTCTTCTAGGTGGTATGCGGAGCGCAAGTTTGTCTGCTTCTTTTGCAGGGGTCGTGGTGACATCAGAACGCCAGGCTTTGATTGGCTCTGGTTGAAGGATAGTGGGTAAACTTCAAGACAAGCTTCTGCCTTGAGGTCTACCCACATTCCTTCAAACCAAGTCAATCAGAGCTCGGCGTTATGACATCACCGCAACCTCTGCAAAAGAAGCAGACGGACTTGCACTCTGCATTGACTCCATATCCGGGCAGTGGAGCTCTTTGAGCCAAAATACGGTTCTTGACTGAGAATTTAGGACATCAGAAAGCCCGAAGAAACCGAGGTAGAGCCAAACTTTATATTCTTTGGCCCGAGTTTGGGTATCTAAGCCCTAAATTGCCATGCCAAAGTTAGGCTTCACCACCTGGTAGCTTGGCTGCTGGCATCTTTATGCCTAAATAACCAAACAGGTGCCAGAGTTAAGCTTCACTTCTAATTATTCGGTTTTTCATGTGGCAATTTTGGGTCAAAATTACGAAACAAGTGCCCGAATTGGGCTTCACTGCTTGTTGTTCAGGTTGATAGTGGGATCTTTGGATGAAGTGTGGCACTTTGACAATTATATGGCGAAACAAAGAAAAGTACTTTGGCACTAACCAATACCTTGGAGCCAAACCGTATTATACTCTATTCACTCTCAAGCTGAGACTGCAGCCAAGTGCTACAGACACAGGCTAGCCGGCACATCTTGGCTTTGAGACGTGCCTTTCTAGCACGAGCGCCGTCCTGCGGGAGAATGTTTCAAAGCCTCGCCCTTATTCTCTCGCGCTTCAAGCATTTCCTGCAGTCTCAGCTTTAGGGTGAATGGAGTATAGGCCAATACTTGATGTCTCTGGCATGCTGCTTGATATGCAGCAGGGATATTGGAGGCTGTCGACACACTCTATTCATGCATAAGCCGGTACCACGGTGCAAGATGTGCTTTAGGCAAGGACACACAGCACGGCAATACACTAAGTCACGACCGACCAGATAAAGTCCCATTGGCGCACGTCCAAGTGACCTCTGCCGACAGCGCTTCTACCAATCAGATGCCACAACTGTAGAAAAACGAAAAAAGAATGAAAAGGTACCTTGTTGCTTTGGCACCAGGGCGTGAACGTGGGCACTCTCTGCATGGCGTGTGGACCCGGAACAGACAGAAAGAAGCTCGCTTGAACGCTGAGCTGAAGATCTCTCCATTTCAGCACATCTGTAACACTGTTCTCGCCACCATTACACAAATAACTTGAAAAACAAACATGTCTCCCACAGAGAATAATGGGAAATGTGGCCGGCGATATGCTATCACTGGCCGCTGATCTAAGAGTCATCTCGTGGCTCCGCTTGCAACCAAGGCAAGGAGAGGACTTTGTTTGGCAGCTGCAGTGCGTAGCAGTGTCCACAGCTTTATGCATCTTACATCGTGGCTGGTACTCAACCAGGCAACAGTCTTGCACATAATTTCAGTTGCCATGCATTTACCTGCAGAGAATGTAAGACGCAAGGCTAACAGTTGATAATACACAATGCAGATGGTCTCAGTCAGTGCGCAGTTAAACATGAAACATGTGAAAAAAACACTGTGTCGCTTCGCACTGCCGAGTGACGTAACCATACCAACCGCTGATGCTAGAACGAGGCAATGCGGCATTCGGGCACGTCGTATGTAGCATTGGTGGCGGTTGCTATGGTCATGTCCTGTACTCGGTGGTACGACAGAATTTTTCCTTGCGTGTTTTACGCTTTCACTTCTAAAGAGTTTAGACATGTCGTGCAAGGTCAGCCGTTGATTTCTGTGGCTATTGCATACTATATGCTTCAGTATGCTGTAAGCTTTGGTAAATGAAGTGTTGCAAAGATCACTTGTGGTTGGGGTGAGCAGCCTGCAGCGAGTGTTCACATGCAGTGGCGTTTTGTTTAATTTATCATGGTTAAAGTAGCAGAGTTAAGTGTCAAAACAGGCGGCATGTAGCCTTCAAAGTAGAAATTCTATACTGCAAAGCATGTCATCTGCATAAAGGTATTATGTTTGGCAACCACTCCTTCCACGTTTCGTGAAGAGACAGTAACATCAGTAAATAGACCGCTCAGTTCTAATGTCCACTGTTAGAGAACAAGGCGCTGGATTCTGGGAATGTAAAAACATCTAAATGGTGTACATCGACGCACCATAGTTTGACAATGCATGGAGCAGAAGCTCACTCTCCAGTCTCGGTGGGGACTCAAATTTCCCTTCTGTCGGCTTCTGTATGAATGAATGTTGTAGCAGCAGGCGTTCCTGTAACCACTAGTGTGTGGTGCGTCTTAAAGACCTAAACTTGGCACGTTTGATCGCGCCAATTAAATTGCCACTCCACAGCGGAGGCAACAGTCACATCAGTTTCACGGCTGCCTCAACATCCATACAACAGTGTTCACTTTCACCTTGCCTGTGAGCAGAGTGCAGACGGAAAACGGGGATGCTTTTACAGGCCGAGCCTGAAGTTGGAGCGTCAGAGTGCAGTGACAGAAGACGCGTCGGACGACAACGCAGACCACCCCAAGAGCGACACCAGCTCGAGACAATCCCGCGAGGGCAGCCAGGCACCGACCGAGCCACGGGAGCCTCCGGAGCCCAAGTCTCCCGACGAGAAGACCAAAGAGACTTCTTTCTAGCAGAAAAAGCGCTCGTCTTCTACAATGTGCTCGCGCATCTCTCCGTTTCCGGTTTTGTTGGTTTCCCTTTCCTGGTTGGGTGTTGCTTTTAAAGTGTAACTTGTCCCTCTTGCTTGTTTGCTCGAAAGTCTGTGTCCCCCCCCCCCCTAGGACAGCAGTCTGCCGCAAACTTGAGTGGAGCACTCGAATGAATCGTGACATTGGGGTCAAAGCATTTGTTTCAGGATAGAAACCGGGTTTCAAAGAACAAATTTTTACATCTATAGAAAACAGGGCATGAGATAACCGTAGAAGTTCTGTTTTAACGTCGAGTGTGCAATCTAAATGAACAGTATTAGGGAGCATCTTTTTAGCCCCTAATTTGATTTTAAAAGGGGCAGCCTCGCTTTACAGGGAGCGGCTACCAATCTTGACGGGCACATCGTTTGTTATGTTGTGTTCCAGTAAGCATCGCACTCGAAAGGAGCGCGTGTTCGAATGCTCTGGCCAAGCTCGGTGGCAGACTGCACCTTGAAGTGGAGAAACGGCTCTGCCCCAGAGCACAGAGTCGTTTTGTAGGTTTTTGACTCGCAGCAGTGCGAGTCCCACTTCGGTTGATTACAAATTGCCTCCCGAGCGGACGTAAAGCGAAGCTATAGGTTCCTCGGGCTGCTAGGGTTTCACCATGCGCGCAAACAATATGCCTTCTATTCTTCGGATAACGTCGCCAACTCAACGCGGAGAGCCCAACGCACGTTTGAACCCGAACTGAAAATGCGTTCCAGGCGCGTCACATCGTAGTCCTATTCAACTTTACGTAGCGTTAGGAGATAGGGAATATGAACTTTTTTCCAAGAGTAGAACTATTCTACCGACCTAGGCCGTCTAAAGAGCAACCCGTGGTCCAATCGCAGAGGAAGGGTTTGTCTATATTCTCTATTGTTCAGCAATATCCAAGATTGCTTCGTTTTGTATGTGCTTTTAGTTGAACTTTCGGAGGTGCAATCCGTGTTTAAGAGAAAGAGTATAACCCATCGTCATTTTTCTGTGCCCAGAAGCAAAGCGGAAGGACAAAAGTTGAAAATACTAAGCGGAATTTTTTTTCGGTGTGTGCAGGACGGGCATTACATTCCGAATCAACGTTAAAACTCTGGTACACCTTCCGTTGAATGTGTATGTTCATGTGCTCGTTGCTTTTGATCTTATGTGTATTGTTTGTTATGTACATAAAAAATCATTAAAATTTTCTATGCAAGTTAAGGAGCATCTTGGACTGTTAAACCACCATGTGACCTTGTTGCTGCGAATGTTGTGAGCTTGTGTAAGTCTATTTAGAATGTTGCAATGATCCACGTGATGTAGTACACAGTTGAATGTTTGTCAAAACTGCCAGCCACTGTTCTCGAGTTTGAGATGCAGGTGTCAGTGGTGGGTGTAAAATACTTTGCTGCCCATCTTTAAAGACCTGCATACCTGTCGGTTGTCTATCCACAAGAAATAATGAGCACTGACAAGAAAACTGGAAAACAGAGGTAAGAATATTACGGATGCAGATTAGTTGCGATTTCCAAGGTTTGCATGCTAAACTGGGATGTGAAGTTGCGCAAACCTAGAGTGGTTGATGCCGAGTTGACAACTTTGTTTCTCCATACCTGCCAACCTTTCGACTTTGAAATTCATAAAACTTCAGCGGGGAGGAGGAGGGGGAGGACATTGGCAAGTCGACTGGTTATCTGCGGCCCGCACATAGCCCCGATGTTTATGCAAAGCAGTGTGCACCTTAACGTCGGCCTTCCCACCCTGCGAATGTTCGTGTATCACATACATGTGGTGCAAAATCCAAACTTTACTGGATGGCACAAAGCACGGGATATTTGACATGTTCGACTTCAAACACACTTGAAAGTACTACCTTCGAGGCTTCAAGTGCGCCATTGTGCTGCGAAGCCACTGAGACCAGGATATAGATGTGCAACAAGTACAGCTGTTGGACTACGTCGGATGCGGCAACTTGTCACAGAGGAAGTTTCAGCAAGATCCACGGGATTTACAACTACACGGCTAGAGTGTACTAGAAAAGGCCAGAGCTCCGGAAAAGGCTCCAGGTTTGGATGTGGATATGAATCTGTGGTCATCGGATAGACAGACAGTTGACATTAGGTCTCTGCGGATGGTGCCTTCTGCACCCTTGTGGTGTGCAAGGTACCACCAGCAACTAAAAGTTTCCTTTAGCAAGTTAAATTTATTTTTTGCACAATTCGAGGCAAGATTTGTCAAATCGTAAAACGAGTTCCAATTCATACATGTTACGGAAGATTCGGGAGAGTTGGCAGGTATGGTTTCTCATCTCGTTGCATAGCAGGACTTTGCCTCATGGCAAAAGACATATACAGTGTTTTTGATTGCGTGTTAGTTAGAAAAAGTTCTGAACCTACAAAGCTCTGCAGATTACGATATCCGATGCGGGACACCTCTCTCGTCGCATAATACTATTTTCCGGTGGTCCTGTAGCCCTTTCTGGGACAACGACCCTTAGGACTTTGCCAAATCTATTGTGCAGACAGGTCTGGTTTACACTGTGCTTTTGGTAACAACAAAGACTTCCAGGCTCAGAGTCTAGGATTGCATGCAACATTGAGAACAAAGAAGGCACAAAATGTGCGATCTCAGGCAGGTTTTGTTTGTGCACATTTGTGAGCATTTAAAGCCTCGAATTAACCTAAAGCGTCAAAAAAAGAAAAAAAATGTGAATTGAAAATTGCGGATATAACTACAAGCACAACTTTCGAATGCGATTCGGGTGAGGACCCGCTCTTATGGTCGGATACGGATACCGAAATAGCTATCAATTCAGGACTCTACCCATCTCGCATGTTGTGCACGTGCATAATTTTAAGCGAATTAAATGCAGGAGAGAGTAGCTCTTCAATACGCTTTGTTTACATAAGCACTCATGCAGCAGACACGACTCCAGAGCCCACACCTCTAGTAAACTGCGCAGGGTATTAACGATAAAACACAGTGCACACCTTTTCTCACATCCAGTGGATATTTTTGGCTTTATGCGGCACCACCGAAAGCTTTAAATTGCCGTCGCTCTACAATTTCACGCAACCAGCATTGTCCGAGAATGTTCGAGACTTATTTTTCGTGGGAAGAATTCAACTACATAGGTTTGTAACGGGCCATTTTGTTCCAGGAACGCCGCATCATACAAACGTGCCACAGCCAGCCAAGCAATTCAATAACGGCTTTTATATGCACAGAGGTATGTTTTTTACATGTGAATGCGTGCCCCTAAAATAGACTCGTTGGGAAGAGCAAACGCAATTGGAAACATGCCTTCAAAGATGGCACACAATATATACAGATATACAAAGCACAAATACATAAGTGCAGCACTCGTCGGTACACGATATGCAGGTATGTATATATGAATACAATTGCCTAAGGGGAGGCAAAATCACATCACTATATAGTTTCAAAACAGCGTTACAATGCTCAACACGAGATAAAGAAAGGCACTTTCGCACAATTTAGGGTACATAATGGTAACACATTTGGCAAGCTTCTTTTAACTGTTTGGCATATTAGAATTGGTAGAAACAGCTGTTGCTACACTTTAGAGCATTCTCTAATGTTTTAAGAGGGAAGCAAAATGTTAGGCTAGAAATATTGGCCATGATTACAGCAGCATACCCTGTCGTTTTACGCAGACATCAAAGTCCAACATGAATCTGCCAGGTGTTGCATAGTATAGACAGCACTAACACATTTACTTAAGTTTGATTGAAACAACGTTTTCTCCTAAATCTGCAGTGACAACAATCCCTCACTATAACAAGCCATTTTATATGATACTGCATAGCCATGCCTAAAAGAAAAGGCAAACATCTCCAGTGCATAGCCAGTGAGATTCGTACATGACCAGTGCCAAACTGGGGGAATGGTTAAAAACAAAACAAAAATCAAGAACTACCTAGTGTTATTTTATAAAGCAACTATCTGGGAACTCTGAAACAGCAGCAGCGATTGATACTCTCCATGTTCTAGTGAAAAGTAAAGGTTGCTGACAACATCTCCTAGAACACAAGGTCTTTGTCTTGAATGCTGAGGCTACCAGGAGGAAACCAAATTAGAAAGAGCCAGACTAGCCAGACGTCACAATTTAATGGCACTGCTAAGCATGAGTGCTACCTGGGTGCAATAATCAGCAAACCGCACTTCACAGTTCTCTTACCTCGTGATACCACAGCATCAAATAACAAGGCATTGTGTTCCAAAAAGCATTGGAGCTACGCTCATCTGTTCCTGGGAGCTGATCTGCAAATGCGCAATGGTTAGCACGCAGACAGAACCCCGAGCTTGCACTTCCTACAAGACTGCAAATTAACGTCAACAACAGCTACACACCAACAAGGAACATATCTTGCTGCCGTGGCAAAAGGCAAACGATGAGGTCACATAGTCCATCGCACAATCCACAATCTTCTTGACCGCACGCCAACACCTTCTGCAACCAACCACACGAACGGCCCCCAGCCCTGAACCGACCGAAATAACCTAAAAGAACCGCACGATGGATGCACATCATGCCGCCATCACTCGCAGTCTTCTCCGAACGTCCATCTATGTGCAAGGAAGGCTCAGACGTTCAAGAGAGCAGCACTGTTTTCGGCGCTGTCCGTCTGCAGCTGGTTCACCATGTTCTCGAGCTCCTTGACGCTCATCACCGACTGCTCAAACTTATGAGTCACCAGCTGTCGATAGAAGTGCACCGCAAAGATGATGAACACAACAGCCACCGGGATCAGGATGATGGTGGCTGCCAGGGCAGCATCCCGGCTGTAGTCGTAGAAGATGACCCAGGCGAGGATGGCTATCTCCGACATGAACAGCAGGATGCCGAAGACTGTAGAGAAGGCCCAGGCTGTCTCGATGTACAGGTGCATCTTCTCGTGGGGCGACTCCGAGACCGCGGCGATGCCAGTGCACGCTCGCTACAGCTTCGAGATTTGGCAGGATGCACGTCGAGATCATCAGGGCAAGCATGTGCACGGACACGAGCAGCGTGGTGCACACGCTGAACGCTATGAGCAGCTGGGGTGGGATGCTCTTGCTCAGCTGGATTTCTACCATCGCCACCTGGCCAGGGGTATGGAGTAAGAAGCTGATAGAAGCCGGTTTCATCTTTCTCTGTATACCGCTTAGCTATGATCCGTTCACCCTACTTTCTAACCAGGGCTATGACGGTGACTACATGTTCAAGCACTTCCAAGGAGCTCTCACACCATCAGAATCACGTTCTGAGGCTATCGGCTCAAGCATGCAGCCTTTGCTCTAAATGAAAAGAGTGAGAGCCAAGATGGAGGCCAAATCACTGTGTTCTTTGGACAATAAGGATACTGACAGCTTTTCCACCTTCACAATTGCGATAGAAGTGTATACCTTACACAGCGCAGTGTCATGTGACTCCTTGTTTAAGAAGAAAAAAAGTGGGACTTAATGTGAAGAGAACACATTTTTTCATTTCAAGAATTATGGCACATTGGCTGTCAGTTACTCCTACTAATCACCAATCATTTTAGCCATCTTGCTCGGAATTTAGCGAGGTATAGAGCAATGGCGGCTGAGTACGGTGCCATATGACGTCACGTGCAAGGCATGTATCACTTCTCATGCTTGTTATCAGAGTGGAACAGGGAAACTGATAAAGCAAAGTTTTGTGGAGCGAGTTCAAATTGGCTTTACATTAAGGAAAGAGTTGTATTTCCAGTGCATTGATAACCAACAATTAAATGAATGGAAACTTATCAAACGAAACAGCTTTAGCACTAACAACGTACACATCAAAGAAAGGAAGAAATAAAGCTAAGAATGACAACATCGTAGAAATTTGATGTCTTGGGTTTCTATGATGGTGAAAGTTCACCAGCTTGCCTGTACATTCCTTGGTATTTCTAAGAAGTCACATTTTCTCTATGCACTAGCTGCTAAACATGTCATTCTAGAATTTCAAGAGTCACATTGCCAAACCCGAAAGCTTCACCAGTATTTAATCAAGCTTGAACGCAATTAGCAAAGCAAGTTGACCACGAAAACAGCCTTCGTGTAAATTGCAAGACACCATTCATGAAAGGCGTTCTTCAAAGCAGCCCGGCTTTACCACTGCATCCTATCACAAGTTTCTGCTACTCAGTAGAACAATGGGGCAACAAAATGCACCTTGAAGCTTGGAAAGCGAACATAGGTGTCTGGGGTAGCTCTTGAGTATACGTAACTTGCATTGAAATCACATCAGCCGAAACATTTGGAATCATCGAATTTGTTCTTCTTGGCAAGGCTGGCCGAGAAGAACAAATACTCTAGTACAAAGTGTATGCTGCAGTAAGGTATGGCACAGGGGCATGGTATGGTGCAATGGCAGCTGGTAGGGTGCCAAATGACGTCACGTGCAAGGCATGTATAACTTCTCAAGCTTGTACCAGAGTGGAACAGAGAAACTGAGAGAGCGAAGTATTGTGCAGCACAACCATTATCGAAACGTACTGGAAAACATGTGCTTCATAATGCCATACTGTCCCCATGTGCAAGAGTCAATAAAAAAATTGATGTACTATTTTTTTTTCATTCTGAAACGGGGATTTTGGATTTTATTTAAGTAATGCACAGCAGGATGTGATGGCCCAGCACACGTCACCTGGCGCTCTACGCAAATTGATTATTAGGTTACGTGATAATACGCACCTCTTTCGGACTTCGGACATTATTTGTAACCGGATCCCGAGATTCCTAGCCACGTTAGAAAACAGATAAACGGGAAGTCCAAAGTGCGAACGTCGGGAGCGTCCTTGGAAAACACGAAGAGTAGAGGCGCAGCAGGCCGAACACAAAAACCGATTAGTTTCTCGCCAATTTCCCTTTCGCTCAGAATCGCCCGTGGTTCGTGGAGTCGACAAAGAAATCGCCTCCCCGTCAATGCGCCTCGAAGAAGAGAATCGCGTCGTGTAAGAACTCCCACGAACCATGGCAAATCCGGAGAGCAGCGCGGAAGTCCGGCTGGACGCCTTCAGCTTGGCTCTGCTGAGGTGCAGTCTCCGCCACGACAGAGCGTTGATGGTGTTCTCCGGCTTGCTCATCTCTCTGACCAGGGACTGGATCACCAGCTCCTGCACGACATTCGGACGGTCGCCAATCGAGTCAGTCCAGAGTATTTCGGCGCCGGCGGGTATATTCATCGGGAACCGCTGGGCAGAGCGAAGCGGGCGTTTCGCCACCAATGCACAGATTACGCTACCGCCGGAACAACATTTATGCAGCCCATGTTGGCTTTTAGCCCTTTAGCACAACGACGCGGCAGGAACAGCTACGACACACGCGAGAGAAAACATTGTCAGCTTCACGCGCGACGCTTCTTCACTGCCAAAGACCGCCTCCTTTCCGAATACGGGAGAGAAATAACAAAGAAATAGCGACGAAGAGCGGAGGAACGAAATTGATTGCTGTTTGCGTTCAGCGAGCAAATTATCGATCGCCACTGGCCAGTACCAATCCTTACACTTGAAGTGCACGCGCGATGCTTTGGAACTTTCTGGCCGTGTCCGCTGGTATTAAGGTGCACCCCGTGTCCTGCTAAGCATTGGAGGTCTGGAAAGTAAAAGTAATCTAGACGGAGGCTTCGGGTGTGCCGGTTAAGGGATACTTTGCGCTTCACTGCCCCCAAAGCTGAACATAAGCGGAAGTCGAAGCATACGGCGTGAAGTGACGGCACGAGGAGGAGGATACGGGGAAAGAGAGGAGGAGAGGGTGAGATCACGTGATCTCCAAGAAGGCGTGTTAGCTATGTCGTCATGAGAAGCACACAACACACACACTCGTGGTCACGCACGCACAAGTGTAACAAACATAGCGGCAGAAGCTTTGAAAATTAGCGACTCGCGGAGCGCTCCGCGTGCATCTGCGGTTAATCCTCGAGAAAAGTAGTGGAGTGAAAGTTGAAAGAAGCGTCCGGGTCCTCGTCGAAAGTCATGGAGGAAGACATTGATGAGCGTCGAAAGCTGGTGCGTACGCCGAAAAAATGGTCACTCTCCTTTCCGATAGATCCCTTCTCCGGTGCGCCGAAGGTTTTGAACGAGGCCATTTTGGCGAGTTTTTAAGGGCTCCCTCGGGGATTGCCCTAAAGCCACGAGCTCCATGCATTACGCTACGTTGATGTGGCCTCATTAGCGCAAACAAAACGCACTGGAGCGTAGACGCTAATATGAACCTTATCCTCCGCCGGCACGCTCTATGGGCAAGCTTTGTGTGGGAGCGTTCTTCACTTCTCTCATTACGTTTTTAGTCGGCGGTGTTGCAGTCCGTGCTTAAAAAGTTCGTTCGGGTTTGCCCCTTTGATTAAGGTTCGTGGTTGTGTTTGTTGTGGGGATCAATTGCACGAGCAGCCGGGGAAAGGCATCGGGAGCTAGCGTCGCGCTTTGTAAACATCGACGACCTTGATAGCGCTCTTTGGCTTCTCGACAATTAGGTTGCTATGCTGCTCTTATCTTGTCTCGGATGCGATTAATCTTAAAATTGAGGCGCATTATCTTGACCGAAGTAGGTGTTGCCTCGTTTGACGCGGCGACCGGTGTTCTTTTGTTCAGCTTTATCTTTTTTTCTTTTTTCGGCTTGAAAGGCTTCACACACTTATGTGAAAGCGAGCGTGTCTAAACTTGCGCTTTGCGTGTTTCGTATTGTTTTATTGCATTGTTGCGAAATAACTTTTATTTCCCATTGTGGGATTCCGGTATTTTCCGAGTTGTTGAAAAGTTTGATGCATTCACGTTCGGCGTACTTCTGTGGCGTTTGTTTATTTTGTAGCGTGTGTAATTTTTACCGTGTCCGTTCAAGTCACCTGTCATGTTCGGGCGCGTCTCCTAAATACTGGGTTGGCTATCGTGTTACATTACTGTGTTTTTAGTAATGTGTTGACATGGGTGGGCTAGATTTCATCAGACAGATATTAAATTACATACTGAAGTGCTTCGCATTTTTGCATTAGTAATTTTTCAGATAGCCAAATGTCTGAAATCGCCGTCTAATTACAGTTCACGTATACCTTGCACGCACTGCCCTCACATTATTCATTTCGCACCACAACTGAAAAGAGGGGAAAGCTGCTTTTGTACAAATTTTGAGTGACGGGTTAATCCAAAGGAGAGTCCCGGTAAGAAGAGTTCTTCTTTCTTTTCTTCTCTTGTGGTTGCCGGAGAGCTGACGAAATGACGTCAAGCGTAAGCAGATGAATACCGCTTCTGTGTGAATGTGTGGGTAGGCACTGCGGCGGCGACGCTAGCCTGGGTATTTCTAATGTATCAACTGCCAATACCACAACATTTTTTATTTATTTTTCTTAACAGGCCATGCGTGAATTTAGATTGCGCTTTCCCTTCTCGAGTTATGAAGCAAACAAAACTACTTGCAGAGCTAACTCGCAACATGCTTTGCGATCTAAGCTTTGTTGTTGTGTGCGGCGCTTTCACAGTTCGAAATATCCTGCCGACACACGACGCACGAGAGTTTGCATCGATGCTTTGGTGCGTCCAGTCCCAGCAGAACGCCGCGAGACTTTACGAGGGGTGTCCATCTTGTTGTCCCATTTTTCCTTTGAATAAAATGTGTTAAAAGAGACCAGGGTAACAATCTTTCCCATCTTTCGACCCTCGCTTTGAACAGTTCCGCGGGCGCGCGCAGCGAGCTGTCCTTTGATTTGGACCCTCGGGCGTAGGCAATCACTCGACCCCCACTTCAAAGATGTGCCGACACGAACGCGCTGCTTTCAGGTGTCCGGTCCCATTTTGTCGCTCTAATTGGTTCTTTCACGTTGTAGCCTCCCGCCTGAACTTAATGGGGATATGGGTGCCGACTCTCTGCTTCCGAGCTGACCTCTGCGGTCTCTTGTAGAGCGTCCGCTTATCCTGGATGTCTGAGACTCATCGTGTCCCATTGTGAACAAGGGTGAAACCCGTCTCTCTATTTTTCTTGTTTTTTTTTTCTTCTCTCTTTTAGCTAGTGAATAAGTTAACGCGTGTTTACATTTTCTTGAAAAATAATGCACTGATGAGTTTTCGGCGCCACCGGAACTTTGTTTCCGAAATCTCAAACCCGATGCCCGCCTTTGTACGATTGCCCGGTTAGTCGTGGAATCTGCCTGAATCCCAAAATGCCGTTTAGAAGGAACATTTAGATAACATCGCGCTATGCTTGGGGCCCTAAGCTCGTCAAACTCAAAGTCGGAGCCGAAATTTCGTGGAGCGCGCCGCTTGGACGCTGACAACAAAAGCGCGAAGTCATCGTGATAGGCCAGGGCCAATCGGGGTGCCTTGTGAACCTCGGCCCCAACTTTGTGTTTGACGAGTTTAGAGCCCCAGGAGCCCTAAACTCGTCAAACACAAGGTTGGAGCCGAAAGTTCGCGGAGCGTGCTGATTGGACGTCGGCGACAAAAACGCGAAGTCATCGTCGTGATAGGCCAATCGGTGCGCTCCGTCAACTTCGGCCCCAACTTTGTGTTTAACGAGTTAGAGCCCCCTGGTCTCATCATCAGTCAGAGCGTCGTCGAAGGTTCGAGCACACGGGAACACGCGTGTACCGCATACTAAAAATAGCAAGTGACTGGGCATTCGCTGCGCTTGATTAGATCAACCGATGATAGAACACATAGAGAAAGAGCTTTTAGGGCTGTTTGGTTGCAGAAAGATGACGAACGCCCTGACATATTGTGCGTTTAACTCTGTGTGGTTGGTCCCACTCACTCGCAGCTGACACTCGCAGCGTCGGCTGCGCTCTAAAATATAAACATATCGTGTTATTTTTTTTAGCTTAGTTGATTGGAAGAGTTTACCTTTTCATTTCTGGTGGTGATAACTCGGTTTGTAAACACGACGCCTAATAACAATTGTCATATTTCCAAGGGTGGACTCTGTAAGTTCTTGTCTTATCGTTTGCCACTCGATGCAGTCTATCGTTGTCGCAGAGAGGAAGAAAGAAAAGCGTTCGTTGTCCATTATCTCCTGTTTCGGACGAACGGCGAGAGAAAGCAAAAAGTGAACTGTAAAGATGTTTAGCAACAAGAAACGCACGCGACCTTCCGGTGCGTCAGCGAGCAATGTCTTCTTGATGATGAACCGCAGCGGGCATTTTGGCTTTTGGGGAAGATGTCAGCCTCGAGAGGTCGAGAAGTTTTGGCGAAGCGTTCAGAGGGCTTGTTAATAAATGTTCTATGAATGCACAACTTCTCGGTCTATCGGCAACTCTACATTCGCGCTGGAGGCAAACAATAGTTCGTCTCGACTTTGAATTAACCGCAAAGGCTACAAGCACGAATGCGTAGCTTGACTGGATCAAAAGCTCGTGCTTTGCCTTTGCTGTTAATTCACCTGCTAAAACCGACCGCAAAAAGGCGTAATTCACTCAAACTTCAGTACACTCGCCACGTACGCCGAAATTGTACCGACTCATTCCGTAAAGCTTTAAAAGTACGCCCAATCTGTCGACTGTCGCAGGTTCGCTCTTTCTTTATCTTTTTTTTTATTTTTTCAGTAATACAAAATCTGAACGAACGAGAAGCAAATAAAAAGGAGTCCAGTTGGATCAGGTTTAAAAAACATGTTGAATTAACATGAGACTGGGGTAGAAAGAAATAATCAAAACCTAGAAGGGACAGAAAATAGACGTCTATATATTTTCTGTCCCTCCTAGGTTTTGATGTTTCTACCCAGTCTCGGGTTAATTCAACATGGTTAATATTCACCAGCTCGCCTGCACCCTTACTATATTTTCTTAGGTTTATGAATTTCATAACTGCAAATTAAGTTGCGCCTTTGTGCGCTTTCAGTGCGACAACACAAAAGAAAAAGTGTCCGGCACCAGGTCACTGTGTGGAATCGACGAATATGTGCTGCATGGCGTGCTCGGAAGATAAATACCAGTCGCTTGCTTGTCCTTTGCGCTGTAATTTTTTCATATCGCAATTGGGAACTGTCGATCATTTATGTGTTTGAGTCACGTACCTGATGATTCGCCGGGTGCCTCTTAGAGGTAAACGAACAAATTCGCACAGCTGTGGGACGATAGGAAAGAAAGGCAAAAAAATAAATCGGATCTTATTCTGGCCGTGGCGAGAAATGGAGAAGAGCCGGGCAGCGTGCTGTCTGATCTGGGGTTGGGGAAAGCTCTTTATTGTTTATTTATTAATTACCCCGCAGTGCCCAAGGGCGTTATATACAGCAGGAGGTTTACAAAGATGAAAAGAACACATCTTCATTCAAACAGCACACTTGCTCTTCAGACAGCCGATTCCAATGTACAATTGTTCGAACAAAAAAGAAATTCGCAAACATGCATATTGCGCACGAGTAGGCGAGTGTTGTGGGTGCCGCCGACGTAAAGTTGTGACTGGGTATATTCATATCAGAATAAATAAAAGAAAAATGACGACGCATTTATTAGTTGATAGCCCAACGTGACAGATCATTTAGGTGAGCGAACCCTCGCCGAAGGCACCACCGCACCACTCCAGAATGCGCGACCAAAAGCGTTCGCTGCAGCGGCCGTTGCCGCTCTTTCACCATTAGATGAACGCTCATCGTGACGTGATTAGTAGATCCACCACAGGGCGAAATGCACATACAGCGCTCTGCGTTTGCGGCACGGTACGTCAAGTTCGATTGCATGACCAAGCAAAACGTTTCCTCTGCTCTCACAAGCACAGTGCGTTTGGCTCTCCGTTTCGTGTGGCATGGTGTCAAAACTCAAAGCGCGCGTAAGAACTTTGACGTATTCACACAGGGCAAAAGACTAATGAGAATGCTAGATCTGGTAATGACCATGCGCAATAGTTAACGACACGGGACACTAAGCACGATATACATGAAAAGGCTAATGAATTTAAAAAAAAATAGTTACAGAGACGTGAAAAAGGGTACTACGAATAGTAATTTTGGTGATGACAATGTACAATAAATAATGTAGTGAAGAGCCCGCGTTTTTAGGAGTTCTCTCATTATTTCTGATATCTTCGTTCGCGCGTTTGCTGCTTATCGCAACGCAATTATTATTATTTCATTTTATTTATTTATTTATTTATTTATTTATTTTTGCAACGGGCGTCACTGGAAAAGCCGCAGCCACCCGCGGTCTGCATCTGGCCCGTAGCGTCTCATCTGCCCGGGAGCGCGTACAAATGAACCTCGAGTTCAGGAGGCATGCGCTCCCGCCAGTAGCTTTGCCAGCGTTGCACAGGAGTCATCGACAGCAGAAGAACGACGGGGAAACTCGCACTGGAGGCGCGAGTTTCCCTCGAGCGCATGCACGCTCATCCAAAGCTGGACGGGAGGCAACGGACGCGTTTTGAAGGTCGCCTTCATAGATCGACTGACCGCTTCATGTAAACGGAGCTAGAGTCATGTAGAAATGTTTACCGTTATATCTAGGGGTGGGCGCGTCTAAAATTTTTTGACGCGATTAACTGCCATCTTTGAGGGATACTGAAATGAAGACTGAAATATACCTCTGACGTTTCAGAAGTGAGTTAAAGATGATCAACGAAATCCGCTAATGACGTTCGCACGTTTATATTCTAAACGGCCGGCTATATTTTTTCGTTCCAAACGGCCGATTCCAGCGATGCGCGTCTCGGGGAGATCCGCCGCCTCCAGCGCTTTCGTGACGTCACGTTTACCGGTAAAGGGACACTGACAGGGTATTTATGCTCGCCAAGGTTTTTACTTGTACATGACACATGAGAGCCCAGCTACCCAGAACACAATTCGCCGCTCGAAATTTGTTTTCTTTCCGCCCGAAAACCGTCGATCGAGAACTGACCGGTTTGAGTCGCGCGCACCCTTCTCCGTGTCACGTGCCGTGCGGAGCGCTATACTCTGTTTCACCTTATGTTGTACCGCAGCGAAGGCAAGAAGCGCGAGCTCATAGCGTTGGCAGCTGCCCTTGGTGCACGAGAGCTTGCGCTCGCCGAGGTGTGCCCCAGAGCATAGGAGCTCGCGCTTGTAGCCTTTCCTGCGGCACAACACAAGGTGAAACAGAGATAGAAGTACACGAACTATACTGTATAGTTCTTCTTCCACAGCGGTTGCAGTGATGTCAGAACGCCGAGCTCTTATTGGCTAATTGAAAATAAAAATAGTGGGTGGACTTCAAGGCATCTAGCATGTGAGGAAGGTCTACCCACTATCCTTTTCAATCAAAGCCAATCAGAGCTCGGCGTCGTTCTGACGTCGCCGCAACCCCTGCGCAAGAACCAGACGACTTGCTCTCCGCATATTCCGTTCACCCCTAAGCTGACAGTGCGGTGGAAGCCACGTGCTCGTTGGACCAGTCATACGTCTATCTTTGGCCACGTGATTACGGCTTTTTCGCCAATACCCAGGTTCAGAGAGCAATGTCAGGTTATGAAAATGAGGCGACTGATTGGTCTGGTGAACGCATAGGTTGCACCGCACTGCCAGCGCAGGAGTGAACGGAGTATATGGAACCTGTTCGTCATCGAAACAGTCGCTGATCTGCCAGCGTTTATTTCGACAGAAGTGACAGCGTTTAGTCGACAAGTGACAGACATGAGCAGGAGTAGGTAACTGAAGTGTGGAACAATACATTATTATTATTTCTCGAATGAATTTCTTGTCCGGGAAAGAGCAAAACCCTCGGAAATGTGCGCAAGAGTAAAAACACAGTATTGCGAGGAAACGCTGTCGGAGACAATCATTTTTAAATGGGATAAGGCGATCAGAGAAGGGCGACAACGCATTGAGAGCGAACTTCCTTCTTGGTGCTGTAGCACATCAACAACAGCAGAGGACGCTGTCTAAAATGAGGAGTTTCTTGATTTCTGATCGCTGCCTTACAGTGCGGCATATTGCCTCCAGTTTGAATATAAGTTGATTGGCAGAGTGGGTACTGTAATTTGCGACGAGTTGCATTATCGGAAGGCGTGTGCACTGGATTCCACCGACCAGGGCAGAAATACGATTGAAGGTCATTCACGTATTGAGGACGTATTAGAGAGTTTTAGTAGATCGTTCCGATACCTCCGATACCCCCGATAACGATACTATATATGTAAGCGCAAAGGCGGAGGCAGAGAATCGGGTATCGTTATCGGAGTCATCGGAACGACCTACTAAAACTCTCTATTGTTACAAAGAAGGTAAAGGAGGTTTAAAGGGTGCTGAGCCGAAATATGGATTTCGCAAAATTAGACCGCAGAAGCGTTACACGGGACGCTACGAACTCCTAAACGTTACTCATACATCGATATCTCAAACGGATGGCCGTATTTTAAATGACGTCACGATTCTCCTAGAACAGTTGAGAGTGAGTGGAAGCGCCTCGCTCCTCGCTTCGGTTCACCGTCTCGAGGCAACGCTCGAGGCCTTGAGGGGACGAAGCGAGGAGGAAAGGGAATGAGAATCGCTACGTCACATGTCTCGTCGGCCTAGTCGGTTGTGTCCTGTGTGAGTGATGTTTTGGGGGAAGGGGGGGGGTTTGCAGCCTCCTCGCCTAAAGCCTTGTTTTGTGAGCTCCAAATTTCGGTTCAGCGTCCCTTTAAGATTCACTCTCTTCACGAATGGGTGAAAATATACTTTAAAAATGTTTGCGGGCTTGAAGCAGTACACCGCCCATGTCTTCTCCGATTAATGACTTCGAGAAGGGAACACATATTTTTACACAGAATGAACGAGCTACCAGCCTAACGCGTTCAAAAAAGAATGTAGAAAAAAATTTGTGGTTGCTGAGCTTTTTTCATTAATGTATAACGCGTTTTATCAATTTATAATTAAACTTGAACTCCTCTCGCACTTCATTCGCTGCAGTGTGGACCAGATGAATTACGCGCTTCACTTGACTTTAATGTTTACTTCATACCTGATATATCTCATTCAATGTTTTGTTTTAAAGTTCTACCATTGCGGTACATTGAGATTTCGCACTTGACGGCACCAAATTCAGAATTTTTACGATATGTCTAGTAGTTGAAATTAGCTTAGGCATCAGAATATCAAGCTTTAAAAAACCTACGGCAGCGCATCTGCAACATGATTGATAACGCTCGCAGACGTAGAACAACAAATGGTGACACCACTACCTCGTGCAGGTATCCTATGACAAAAGGCTAGACTGCAAATGTGTGATGTGTGGTTCTTTTTTTTTTTTTTGTAGTGTCACACAAGTATTGCTGGCAACTTCTGCAGCATGTTTAATATCCCCTCCCCCCCCCCCAAAAAAAAAAGGAAAAAGGTTCCTTTATGCGATTTATGGTGTCAGAAGACTACCCGATCAGTATTTTGATACAGCGTCACGTATATTTTTAATAAAGTCATAAAACGCAGCTGCTCGAAACCGAAACCGAAACTGGGCTGGGGAGAAAGAAGAAATGTAGAAAAGGAGAGAATTGGTGAAAATCACGTGGCTGGGCAACTTTTTTTTTTTAATTGAATTAACGTATTTGCTAGTAATGGGACTAACTTTTGCCGACCTTTTCTAAAGATTCGGTAAAAATGCACTGTTACCAGACTTAACGTTGATATATTTTTTTTTCTGGCGAAAAAAGCTTTTATGCTGTATTTTTCTTAACTTACATGCAACATGTAATGCATATTGGCACAGTTATTACTAAATAAAATGGTATTCTACAAGATAACTGTATCGGTGTTGTATTTGTGTTTACTGCCAATTGTAGTGACTTCTTGCAGAAGTTGCGTGACAACGAGGTTGGGTAGTAACAACGTTGGGTAGTAGCGAGCGCAGTCACGAATCACGCTCCGAGAGTTTCGGTTTTGAGGCCTCACCAGCGCAAGCCTGCAAGTGAGTGTGGTGTAAATACGAATGCAAAAACACTGCGTTTTTACTTTCTCTGGGAGTCCCCGTTTCGTGCGCGAAAATGAATGCAACGGTTACTGAGCCTTGACCAGAAAAGATAACAGTATTGTTGTCACTATGCATGCTTTTCGATTTGAGTCACTTGACGTCAGCTTTGCATGAAAGTGTGCGTCCCATATTCGCAACGTCTCGTTTTTAATCTATAAAATGCCGGTTTCTGGTGTTAGGACATACACGGACGTTTACGAAGATGGGAAGAGTTGGGAATGTCGGATGTGCAACGTCGAGCATAATAGTTTTGTGTTTAGTTTCATATAGATACATGAAAACCGCGAAATAACGCTAGTTAAAAAGCAGTATTATTTTGTTTTGGCACAAACTTCTTGTGAGCCGATAAATAGGATTGTTATAATTGCAAGGAGTTCTTTAAAGTAATTGTCAGTCGGTCGCGCACCAGTCACCTAGCTGTGTTTGGAGATTTGCTTGTCCTTTGTCCCCCTTGTTCCCTCTCCAGGGATTATTTTCATCGTTCTTGTCCAGCTCGCTTGCACCTTTACATTGAACTGCACTATCTTCATAATCTTAAAAATTCCAGCCGTTCACCCTTGTTGGTGTTCGACTGGTGGCGGCTGACAAGACCTGTCTGCTCTACTGACGTCTAACTCCTGGTTAGATTAGTTGGTAGAGCGCTCCACTGGAAATGGAGAGGTCCCGGGTTCGATACCCGGACCAGGCGGTCGCGCACCAGTCACCTAGCTGTGTTTGGAGATTTGTGTTGGTCTTTTGTCCTCCTTGTTCCCCTTCATTATTTTCGTCTTCTTGTCTAGCTCGCTTACACCTTTGCATTTAATTGCATTATAATCATATTTAAATCATGTTGTTATTAAATCAGACGCGAGAAGGTATATTTTCCTACTAAACGTTGAAAAAGGCCATGTCATTACGCCGAAAGTGCGAACAGTTCACGTTCTCCGTGGGCTTCACGGCATCCCTTACCCCCTTATCACGATATTCCGCCGCCATTGGATAATTAAACTAGTGCAGTTGGCAACCGGGTTTACGTGCGTTTTCCGCCGACAGTGGCAGATGGCAGCACCTGGCGTGCGCCGCCATCTTCTACCTTCCTTGTTCCGTTATCCAATCAAAACATCGGATCCATGACAGACGATCATGGCGGATTCCGACGTGAATAGTGAGGGAGACCCTTCGGCGTCGATTTCGCATTCGTCGAAGGTATTTCCCCCGATATTGTTCCTCGACGGTTCATCGCGGAGCTTGAAGTTTTCTCGATACGGCAGCTCATGTCGCTGTGTCAACGGCGCAGTTCACTCGGCTGGCTCTAAAACCGCGATGCTGCGATTTTAGTACGTAGCAGGAATCTTCGGAAATCTAATATTTATGCGTTTTTTTTTCTTTTTGTTATTTGCATTGTATTTATTCGCGACCGATAGGTATTTTTGGCACTCACTTGATCGATGTCAGTCGAAGAAGTGGGTAGCGGTGTCCGCGATGTTTTCTTTCTCGAGCCGTTATTGGCGTAACGGATGAGAGGGGCCGTCCGAATACCAGCTGTTTTTTTCGAGCCGAGCGCCTCCTCGTAGGCTTGGCGCTGCCACACAATGCTTAGGGACACGTTTGGAGTTTTTGGAACGTTTTCTCTTGTTTCCCCAGCTGTGGCAGTCGGTGGTATCGTTTGCTTTCTCACTGGCGTTAAATGGCGGCGGTCGCTGCTGTTGCCTCGGCACGCGTCGCACTCTGAGACGAATAGCTTCGCTTCACGGTTGAAAGTGTCGCGTTGTGTTGTTGTTTTGAGGCTTGCGAATCTAATATTGCGTCGATTTGTTGTCCCCACCTTTCCGCATCGCAGCGAGTGAAGGAGCGTCGTCACTACACGGAAGACTGTCTTCAGGACGACGAAATCGAAGGGCGAAGGATGTTTACCGTGGAGGATAAAGTCACCAGCCCCGCTTTCACCTGCACCTTGGTTAAAGAGATGAAGGGGGAAGGTATGGAACTCAGTCGGACCCTCTTCTCGTGTCCGCTCGCTCGCTTGCCTCTTTTTGTTTTGAAGTTTACCCAGATAGTTACTTCGATTCGGTGCTCTGTTCCGGGGGTAAATGTTTGTGTCGAGTGGCGCAAAACTGCCTGTGGGAACTACGCTGCTTTTGGCAACAATATGTTATCTGTGTAAAGATCTCTCCACTCCCGTCTGTTATAACATCTGCGCCTCTATAACAGGAAAAAGTCGCTCTTCCCTTCGTGAAGCCAGCTGCAATGGTGGTTGATCGCCTTTATGGATTGTGATGTCATTTAATGGTTGGCATTATATAAACTGGTTAGCTTGTCGGTGTTGAAAAGCAATGCACTGCATCCACGTATATAAGTACGAAAGAAGAAGAGAAACTTCCTTCGTCATTGTCTACATTATGGTGCTGTTTTTTTTTTCTTTTTTTGTGTGTGTGACATGTGTACAGTTTAGCACAACCTGCAGTCTTATCACTACATCCAAATTCTCTACATGTTGACTGCTAATATTGCGTTTTTTGTGTTTGTGTTTGTGTTGGCAGATTTTTCTCTGAAGTACTTCCAAGAGAATGGATTTGAGTACCCTATGCTGTTCAAGAGCAAGGCAAACATGGGAATGAGGTGAGTGTTTCAATCTGCTTTAATGAATCTGTCAAAACTAATTTAGCCATTGAGATTTTAAAAAAATTATTTTCGGAGGTCCCTTGAAATTTGTATTTTCAGCTTGTTCTCAGAAAATTTACCCTTTCACATATGACCTTATTTTTGGTAATTTTAAGGAGAAAAAATGTTGTGAATCTGGTGATGGAGAAATTGCAGTTATCTTATCTTCTTTACAGGTTACCAAGCCACAATTTTACATGTAATGATGTCCGGCAGTGTGTTGGTGAGTAGCCATGTGTTTTGCTTTCTGAGGCGTCTTGCTTTGACTAAGAGACGCACATACCGTTTTTTTCCGTACAATGAGTCGATCGCTTGTATAAGTCACACTTCTGTATATTGAGCAGTTTTCGCGGAAAAGCTGGTATATAAGTGGCACCTCTTTTCGCGGTTCATGTGATGAATTTTTTAATTTTACGTGCATCGGAATCACGAAATTGGAGTGTGAGTTTTGACCAGTTGGTTAGCACAGGTACCGTTTGACATGCAACAACTTCGATGTTCTGACTTGCGAGAAATGCCCTAAGCACAGCACTGTCTGGCGGGGCCAAGCAAGTGTTTCGCAGCAAAAGGACGTAAAACGTGCAAAATGAGAAGGTAGTCGGCTTTATTTGAGTGTTCGCATGCTGAGCAAACGAAAGTTTGACGTGCCAGGCACTTGTGAACCAGCTTTACCGCCGAATTCACACACCTCGCTCCAATTGAGGCGCCCCTCCACTTCCTCTAGGAAGGTGTGAGGCCGGTGCTGGCCAATCGCGATGACAGATAGGCGGCCCTGGCTGCTTATCCGTCCTCGTGAATGGCCAGCACCGCTCCTCGCACCTTCCTTGAGGAAGTAAAAGCGCCTCAATTGGAGTGAGGTTTGTGAACTTGGCGGTTAGACCACTAGGCATAGCCTATCCTCCATTCACCCCTAAGCTGACAGTGCTGTCGAAGCTACATGCTCTGTCGAGCCAGTCACACTTCTATCTTTTGCCACATGATCACGCTCCCTCGCGCATACCCACGCACGCAGGTGATGAAAGGGAGGCGGATGTTTGGTCCAGCAAGTGCGTAGCTCCCACCGCACTGTCAGCTTAGGGGTGAACGGAGTATAGGCCAAGTCACGGAGACTGCACGAGCATCGACGTGCAGGCAGTTAGATAAATCTTGACACTACTATCAGTGCTGCTAGAAGATCAGCTAGCCGCAATCCTTCCTTTTACATGTAGCAACAGGAGCATGGCAGATAAAAACTGCTCATCAAACAAAGACTAAAAAAGACAAGAAAATTTGGTGTCATGCGTGTATACCAGCCCACTTACCTTTCAGTGTTACTGTTGAATTGCCCTAAACATAGACTATGTTTTGAAATACAAATAATTAAAAAGAAACTAGGGACTCAATCACAGAAATATGTTGTATTAACAGCGGAAGACAATTTTAAATATGTTCGGTGCGATTGCCTGTTGTGGTGATGAGCAAAGCGGCGAGGTACAAACAAAGGTGTTCTTACAACTTCCTCATCTTAAACATAAAAAAGTGTTTGTCTGCGATATTGATTCGTCGACGGTCCGAGTCCCATCTACATATTGTCCGTTTGAGCTCTGCTGACATGATATCCCTTGCATGTATAAGGGGTGGCCTACGTAAAATCTGGTTCTTCGAAAGTCCATCCCGTCGGTTGGTTTTTAGTGGTCCTCGCAGCAAAACGGAACGAAGTGACGAAGCAGTTCTAATCTCGCAACTAATTTTTCGTCTCGGTGCGTTCCAGGGAGCCGAAGGATCCTGGACGTGATGGACGTGACCACCCAAAGGACATTGAGATGACAATGAAAGACTGGTGTCGTTACTTTGAGAACCCCAACCGTGACAAGCTCCTCAACGTCATCAGCCTCGAGTTCAGCCACACCAAGCTGGAGAATTACGTCGAGTCACCAAGCGTGGTGAGTAAACCAAGAAGGAAGTGTACGCGGATGCATGGACTCCGGAGTGCAACCAATCAAATAATATATATATATATATAAAAAAAACGGTTTTTTTTGGGGGGGGGGGGGGAAACATTCATTTACATGAAGGGGATACACTTCGCTTTTTTTACTTGTCCGAGCTGCAGCAATGCATTTTGTGGCGGTTCCTTGTAGCGTGTAACAATATTGCGGGAGGAAAGCGCTCGCCTCGTGGTTTTGTTTGCTGCTAGATGCATTGCCGACAGACTGGCCACTGAAAATGTGTCGTTCTTTCTCCTAAATGTGCCCGATCCGTGCACAGAAAACATATCTTACAATTTTAATCAGGTTAGGGTTGTATCTTGCAGTTTGCGTTGGGAAGCCGTCAACACTTCTGTAAATCGTCGTCACGATTGCGTCATGCAACATGCGCCTATTCGTCCCTTTTCATCGCCATTTTTGCTTTGTGTTGCCTTGAATCTTGCTTTTAATCTCTGAAAAGTCCCTGAATTTTGTATCAAAAATTTTGTACGAACCCTGAGCAGGAAAGATAGTCGTGGACGCAACAGCCAGGAAAATGTACCAATCAAGGACATATTCATGAGATTCTACTTTATTGTCGAGAGTTGATGACTACCATATATTGCCGCATATAAGTCTACCTTTTCAAAAATGATTAGTGTCTCAAATTAAAATATCTAAAAAGAATGAATACCTTAAAAAAATATATTACTATTGAAACGAGAAAAAAAAAAGTATATTTGTTTGAATTTAGGGGGGGGGGGGGTTAGGCCTATATTTGGAGTCTGGAATATACAGTACAATATGAAATATGCTTTCTTCAAAGCAAAGAGCTAACATCTGTGTTTTCTTGCTTCTAACATTGTCATTGGTATGTTTTTAAAATGAAAAGTAATCACTATTAACGTCTCAACTTTGTTTTCTGATGTATTGAAAGCTTTTTGCCTGGTATAAATATTTTTAAGCAATTTTTTACACCGTGGGTTGTCAAACTGGGTTCACCAAAGTGGTTTTCTCGATTGTCCCTACCCATGAGTAGGACATTTTTCTGGCTTGAGCACTGTTTTAACATATCAGAGCCAGGCATTTTGTGAGGTGAACATTTCCCAGCTTGCTCATTATCCTTAGCAGAGTCTAGAGGCTTCCCAACTGTTTTTTTTCCACAATGCCCAGAGTTAGAAAGACATATTGGTGTTAATACTAATAATAATAATCTTTGTTAGCAAAAGTCGAGGTACTCTGCGTGTCTCTCAAGGCTAAGCAGGGTCCCATACGCACATGCGTCCGCTAGCCAACCGTCGAAATTCTCGAAATCAAAGCAGTAGTGAATGCAACACAATGTGGTTTAATTTGTCTACTTTTGAAAATATTTCCTTTAAATGCTGCCTTCGATTGTACTGAGCTTCTTGAAAAGCTATACATTGTATGTTAATTTGACATTATTACCGCAGTTATTTCCGGCTGTTCAAATTGCGTTTCTCTACAGTTAAGTGTAAATGTCCCACAATACTCTTTTCAAATTTTAAGTTGGCCACCACAAGATGAAATTAATCTGGGCAAAAAAATTTGAGCAAATTTCTTGTGAGTGCCAATATGTTGTTCTTTTGTTTAAGTTTACAGGGTTGGTTTACCTTAATAATTAGTTTAGAATGGTATGATCCAGCTGTTCTTCTTTCTTAAATTTATTCAAAGATTGACATTAGAAGCTTCAGGTGTGCATATAGGTGCACGGAATCCACTTACTCTGTTTTAACAATTAAATGTAACTTCGAGAAAGTTGTGCAGGACATCTGATGGGGTGTGCGTAGGTGCCAATCAAAAATAAAAACAAAAAGCAGATATGACGGCCTTAACAAAGGCACCTAAATCATTTTCAATCGCAAGTTAACCAAGACGGATCATTAGTAATTTGTGTCAGGCTTACATTGTTTTGAAACTCAGCTGTCTGGATCCTGTAGTTGTGTTAGAAATAACCCGTTTTTATATATATATATATTTTTGGTGACGTTGCGCGAAACACAAGTTTTTAAAGCGGCCCGAGCCGCAGCTGTGGCAATTCCTTGGTGCGGAACAATGGACATGCACGCAACTGTGTGTCGACATTTGAAAGGCGTTTGGGTTACTTGTTTACATATAACCTACGGCAAGGAAGTATGAGGAAAGCGCAGCAGCAGTCGCCAGATGTTTTTGCAAGACCGAGGCGTGGTCTGCAGTACTCGTGGCCGTTCTTGCTTTTCATAAAATGCTGCTCTTTTACTGGTTTCAAAACCTGAAAACTTTTCTACGCCAAAGGATTGGTATTCGGATGACCATATTTTCCAACGTACAAATCGACGTATATATATATATATATTTTTTTTTCATTGATACGTCTTGCACAACGATGTATCTTGTACGAATATGTTTTCTTTTTTTGCTATAACAGTGATGGAAGTGCTGCGCCATTTGCGCCAAATTGCGCCGTGAGCGAAAGTCTGCTACATCTTGCTCCAAAATGCCATTTTGGCTAAGAATTGCGCCACGCCTGCGCCAAGATGGGCAGAACAAAAAAAATTATATTTTTTATTTATGTATATATGTATTTCACAGCGTTTCTACTCACCGTATACGTTGGTTCATCTAAGGTCAGAGCACAGTCGAAAACTCGAACATATACAACACGAACACGTATTGTAAAAGCGCAATTCACGGGACATTCGCTGCATTTGATTGGTTTAATCGATGAAAGAACACATACAGGAAGATGGTCGGATGCCTCAATTTCGCGCTTTGACATTGTTTGGTGAAGCCCATTGGCTCGTAGCGTCGGCTGCGCTTTAAATTAAGCTGAAACAAAGTTTTAAGATTGCTCGACCACCGCGCTGATCCGTTGATACGCTGGCGGCTTGATCACCGACATCCTGTAAAATTTCAGACGATGTCGGCGGTGTCAGGAGCTAAAAGTCGCGACAAAACATTGCAAAATAGTAGGATGGCGGCTACCATGGGCGTACCAACCGGGGGGGCAAGGGGGGCGCTTGCCCCCCCAGTTCTCAGAGTGGGGGGGGGCAAGGCATGTGTTTTGACCCCCCTCCCCGAAACAGCCGCCCCTGGGCAGGGCAAACACTGGCCAGCGACGCCCAGGGGCACCGCCCCCAGCCCTGGGAGAGGGGGGGGGGGTTGCCCCCTCACTCAAAAACAAGTTGGTACGCCACTGGCGGCTACTGCGATAAAACAGAACCAGGCTCCTGTACTCCTGGTGAGATCAGTTGATTATTATGTCTGCCGTATGACTCCGTGGCGCCTCTCACCAGTCCACGTGTGTTGAGCTTCACCGCCTTGCACCGGAGGGCTAGGGAGTAGCTGCTGGCATGGGTGAGCGTCTGGTTTAGCACGATATACATGTAAATTATGCTAAGTACTATTGCAGGTCCGCATTCGTGGGTCTCGATTATATGATTTTGTTTTCAAATGTTGAGTCGAAAACGAAAGCAGAAAAAATATATACGCGGTGCTTTATTTGAATAAATGTAAGCGTAAGAGTAGGTTTTCATAATATTTTCGGGTGGCTGTTTCTTTTTTTTTTTTATTCAATTTAATTTTTTAATATTTAAGTTTTGGGTTTGGTAAGGATAAAATTTGGGAGGCGCATTTTTACTGATAGACGTGTTACCGACTATGTTGGTTTTTAATGGCATTTTACAGAAACAATACATACAGGCGAAATGAACTACCGGGTGTAAAAGTGGGAGGGAGGCTTTATCCTAATTGAAGTGTGATTAATTTCTCAATTTATTTAGTACCCATTGTAAATGGAACCTACTCTGAACAGGGCCTTATTTCTAAAAAGTAAGCTCTATGTACCTTTTGTGCCCTATTTGTTCTTATTACAAAAGGTAAGAATTAATATGCTCCACTATCAAAGAGAAACCCTCAGTCATTATCAAATATAAAGTCATTTAGCGGTGCAATCAATTTATTTTTAAGTGATATGCTAACAGAAGTTGGCATCTGCTCCAAAAGCGTCAGTGGCTGCTCCAAACGGATATTTTGCCTGCTACAGAACTTGCTCCAAAGGGACAAATGCCACTTCCATCACTGCTATAACTATGAACTTTAACTGCACATATTTGCTGTGGAGATTGTCCTTGTCTTTCTTGCGCTATTTTATATGTTTAAGCAAGAATATTGTAACTGGCTCCTGCTTGTGGATATATTGTGATCACAATATACATTTGCAGGCTTATCAATGCAGTTTCCTCTTGCCCACTGTACATATATGAGTTCGACTTTTCTCTGTGAAATTGACCGTTTATAGGGGTGTGAATTGTAGACCAGAAGATGCGGTATATGGCTGTTTAAAGCTTTCCACTTTTTTATTTCTGTGTAAAACAAAGTTTGCATGCTTTTGGGCCTTGATAGCAGGTTGTGATGTGTACCTTGTAGAAACTTAGAAGTATAGCAGCCAAATTCTGGGGATTTGCCCGATGCCACTCAAAGTGCAACATCATATTTTATTTTTGTTTTTAGTGCAAGGTGTGATGGTTCTACATTGCCTGTTCTTCGTGGTTGAGTCAATGTTTCAGTTTCAAATGGACCGATGAAACTTCTCTTCTCTGGGTACCATTGTATGATTGGTGTTAAGAGATGTTATGCACGCATTCTTTTCATTTTGATTGATTCTGAAGGTTCAGATTCGGGGAAAGATAAATATGCTTAATTAGTATACGATACTGGCGAGTCCTGCAAGACTTTCTCTAACCTGCTTCCGCAGCGACATTTTGTGGCTGCCAGGTGCTCTGAACATCTTGCACGATCACAAATTTGACGGCTCCGTGCAATGCCCACTTAGCACTGTCCCAACGTTTTGCCAAAGCACGAGCAGCTGAGCGAAGGTGCAGCTGTTAGTTTGTAACTACACAAAATTCTCGCGGCATCTGATGGATGGCCAAAACGTTTTGGATAAGTTTAAAGAAAAGTGTAGCTGTAGTCGGCCATAAATCTTCACGAATACATGAAATTTCTGCGGCACTAAATGTCCCATTATCAGAGATTGTTTGCACGCTCCAAACACTTTTGAGTGTAGGAGTAGTGTAGCTCTGTTTGAAAGGTGTAGCGTTAGGCTGGAGCCCTGTCTTTTATTTGAATTAAGGCATCACTCAAATTACAATGTATGCATTATGGAAAGACAAACTTTGGCCCTCCTTCCCTTCTGAGAAAAGCAAATTATATGTTTTAGTTAAGACAGCATAAGGTCGGTCTGCCTTTGAGGTATCACAACACTGGTTTATGCCATAAATGAGGAATGTAGCCAGTGGACTACGACTGTTAGCTCGAGGTCTTTAATGTGCGCCACGCAGTAGTGAGTGACAAACAAACGCGCGCCAGTGTAATGCTCGTCCAGGCCGAAACAGACAGGTGCAGGTATCAAACCCGTTCTAGACCATAGGTCTGCTGGAGGTTGCAATAAAATGCAGGAGTCGCGTCTTATTGCAATTATAAAATCACAATTGAAAAATGTATGGGGAAAGGAATGTGTGTGCCCTTTGGGTCTTATTTCAGGTTTTTGCGAAGCACAGCGAGTTAATTGTACGATGCAAGGTAGTCGCTCTACCTTGCGCCGTAGTTCCACCTTGCCCACAGCTCGACACTGCTTTTTACTCAAGGAGGGTACCGGTGGGCATCAAAATTTACTTCAACACCGAGCAAAAAACAGAGAAAGCCGGCAATGACCCGTCGGTGCCAAAGGCGTCGCGGAGCCTGCGGCTCGTGAGGACGGCATTCCTTCGGCCCGTCCCTTGAGGAGCGGGAACCGAAACTCTTGCAGGTCCGCCAGGTGGACTGGGTGGACGTGGTGTGGCCGAGGCACCTAAAGGAGCTCCAGACGGAGGGCACCAACGCCATCGAGGACATGAGATACCCCAAGGTCCAGAAGTAGGTCTACCTTTACCTCTGGCTATCAAATGGGGCATGAAGGGAGCGCAAGCTATGCTCCGTCGCCTGCCGAACGGCGAAGGCTACAATCCCAGTGAGCTAGTTGGTGCGGTGGAGGGAGGCATGCGACGGCACTCTATCGTCGCTTCTGAACGGAGTTTGGCCGATGGGCTCATCTCTGAGGGGGTCGAAAGTGACGTACGAGAGGGGACTTCCTCCTTTGCCTCTTCTTCAACTGCTCGGGTTAGGCTCTCGCCCTTGTACCTTCGCTAGGGATCGTCACATGCCTCGCGTCTGTTGCTCTGATTAGCTCGAGGCAGCTGTGGCGTTCGCTCTTTGCCAAGTTGCGGTGAAACAGAGTGCAGTAGCAAATGTACGACGAAAACTGTCTGGACGACGAAGACGAAGTGAGGAAACAAACATGGCAGGACGAAGCTGTACTTGCATCTAAAGTTTTGTCAGTGAAAAAGACGAAAAGAAAACAACTTACCCAAAAAGATTACATCCACAAATGCCTACACATCCCCCAAGCACCATACTTCCTGTTCGTCGTTTGTTCTGTTTTCATCATGTATAGAGGTTTACCAACTCGCCCAATTCGCTACCTTGGTATAATAGCAAAGACTCGGAAGGAACCTCCTGGGAAGTTGACTTCCCTGTAGTCTGCTAAAGAGACTTGGTAGATATAGATATCTGCAAAGTTGCTTTGGAAAATATCTGTCTATACATTTATCTTTATATCCTCACTTTTTTTTTCTATCCTTATGTTGATATATGGGTGCCAAGTTATGGCACCCATAATATTGCATTCTTTTGAAACATGGGGCTTAAAACATGCATAAATAGCGTCCTTTTTTAGAGATAACAAAAAAACCTTCACAGAAAGGTGGATCATTCGTTTCATTACATGCACTTTTCATTTATTTTTTGTAAAGAGACTTTCAGTGTCTTTGAGGGTGCGAAGAATATGATCTCCCGAAATTTTGTTAGGAATTGAGCATCAGGTAAAAGCATTGCATTAAGGTGCTGTAATCAATTTTCATGCTATACACTAGTAGCTAATAAAAGTGGGGCCTAAAGGGACAATGATGGTTAGTATAATGCTACTGGTGTGCATTGCATGGCTCCTGCGTGTAAAGGCTCGTTCACACATCTGCAGCTGATACGACCAAGAGAGGCGAGACCAATTTTTAAGCCTCTTAACACGTCTTAGGACCAGCTCCGCAGCAGCGCATCCGGTCCTAAGACGTCGCAAGAGGCTTAAAAGCGGTCTAGTCTCTCTTGGTCGTACTCAGCTCAATGTGAAAGAGCCTTAAGTGGCATAATTGCAGCAGATATCAGTTTCATTACACTAGATTTTATGGAAGTGTTGTGGTTAGTTTGTCCGACTTTCCACTGAATCTGGGCAAATGTTTTTGGCCTTCATATTTTCCTCAAATTGGGGCTTAAAAATCTAGTTTTGTTTTGTTTAAGAAAATAGGGAAAAGTTCAATATTATTTCATCCACTGTCAGTTTTCTTCTATCAAAACTATTTCAGTGAAACCACACCTAGCATTCCTTTAAATCTCATGGTGCACATAATAAATGTGTTCTTTCACATTAATTTTTAACACTTTACCTATCAATGAGCCTGGTTTGGTGCATAAAACAAAGAAATACTAGACAAATTGCTGAATATACCAGGGTTGTGGGCCTATTCCTAGCAGTATTCATATTGTTATCATTAGGTATGCTTCCAGAACTACCAAGATGCTCTTTCTTATGCCAAAGTATGCATGATTTGTTTTGTCATTACCACAAATTCCAACATGTGAGGGTAGAAACAGGGGGACAAGACAGTGTTAATCCTTTTTGTACAGTTTTTGTGTGTCGATACAACATCCTATTTCCTTATTGTGGCAGAGTGTGTTGTGGACCTTGATCTGTATTTAAGTTAGTCCTCCTGACCACCAGAAATGGTTTTATGGCACTTTCTATGGACCATCTTTTTGTGGACAGCACCATGTTCATTCTTGTAGTGCCGCCTGGCGAGAATCTGGTTCTGTGGCCATACTGGGTCAGATTGAAGTTGACCTTGGGGCGCCACTGGTGCTTCTTATCTGTTGTCGTATGCTGAGATTTGCATGTTGAAATGCCTTTTCTCAATATTTACTGTAGCAGGCGCAACAAATTCTTTTTGCTCGGGATTATAGCATCCACTGCTGCTTTTGTGGTGGGCACAAAAGCGGGAGTAATCAGGGAACATTGATTTAATGCTCCATTTTAGGCTCTTTATGGTTGCAGGAGCAGGTGCATTGCGAATGTTTTTGTAGTTCTGCTCCACCGCAAGGAAATATATTGTGACTAACAGAACGACTTGCCGAATAAATTGCGACGCATGACACCTCAGGCCTTCATGGTGCGGGTGACTCGCCTTCCTGTGACGCGGCAATCCTCCTGATGCCAGATTCACAAAACAATCATTTGACAAAAAAAGGCACATGCGACAAAACCTAAGAACAAATCCGTATCCACAAAGCAAAATTATTGCAAGTTTTGCATAAGTTACGATGTAACTTCTACGACAGCTCCAGAGGTACCTTACACACTTTTTAATGATCGAATCAACATGGCCGACGCCTCCACTTGCGTTATCGCAGCGACCAACGGGCATTTATTTTTATACATGCTCTCCACGCAACTCCTGACTTCAAGCAGCAGAGAGAAGAAAGCAGTACTCAAAACTGAACGGTGCAAAGATGGACACTGGAACCATGAATACCCGGAAAAGGCTACAATGGCAAAGATATCGCCTACCAAGAGACCGCCAAGGGTTAGCTAGGAACGCTATGCCCAGCGAGGCACACCAATGCAACATTGCTCCGACGATTCCTGGCCAAGACAGTCTGCCCACAACTGGCTGGCTTGCTGAATGCTATATGCCCGCATGACTCTTGTAAACCCTTCTTCTGTGTATACCGTAGTTTGAACGCTGACATCGTTGTTAGGGTAGAAGTCCAATATCCACCCTTCGTCGTCCCTCAAAGGCAACAGTGGCATACACTCATCAAAAAGGGCACTCTCACCGATTCTGTCTCTTGTTTTGGGTGATATAGAGCTCATATAAATGCTCAATTAATCACCTTTGTAACATGCAGCACATATTTTTTTAGTGTGTTCCTTTTATTTTTACATGACTACTGGAAACATCAACATCTGTCTCAATAGAGCACCTCGTTGAAGCTACATGATGTCGGTGTAAACTTCCTCTGCCGCATGTCGTGTTAGCATCACGTTTTGATCGTTTAGTGGCCCAGCAGTTTGTACAATCTGTTGCAAAAGATCAGTCCTGAAGCGGTTATTGTGACGCATGCAGTCCAGCAACGAGGTTCCAGCGCTTCAACTGAACATGCACGTTTCTGCTCTCGGAGAGAAGCAGGTATTTACGTGGCTCTTGCTGGCACTCTTGTAGTTCAAACGCATCATTTTGTACGCCGACTCCCTCCTGCATCCCCAAGACCGCAAGCACCGCGGCAATTTGTTTCCATGTGCGCCGCTTTGCAAACGAGCCATGCGGGCCGTCTCCTTTTAGCTTAGCAATGATAGTAGTTCTGTCGACTTCTTGGTGATCGAGTTGGTAGCGGTCAACCAAGGCGGTTATCCTGGCCTCGGTAAAGCTGGTCATTTGGGCACGTTCAAATCGCGGTAGCGTCGACATTTCACTGCAAAGACACGATCACTAAACGAGCATTGCCGGCAAGGCCGCTCGCCAACGTTTGTTGTGATCAGAAATTTATGCGGTCCTAAGCATATCAAGCTCTTAGAATGGCAATTCATGTTGCCAAAAACGCAGTTCCCATAGCAACAGCCTGCTCTCGTGGGGACTTGGAATGTACAGGACACCGCAAGTTCTTGTTTTTCTCCTTTCATATAAGAAAGTGTTCCTGAATACCAATATTTCCACTCCTTACGACGTGCGTATCTTAACGAACATCTTGGCTAAGTTGTCATAGCATAAGACGCTCTTCGTAAATTTGGCCTCAGAATTGGAATAAGTATTCATTACTTGTACGATTACACTGCGAGCAACAAATGAAGACAGTTCCGGCTTGCCCATACATAAATGCTGGTTTTAATTTTATTAGCACTCTCATTTATCAACATTTTATTGAGAGATATGGATAGGCGGGATGATCATCTACAACTAAAACAGCTGTGTCAAAACTGGGCTCGTTGCGAATGAGCATCGATTAATGACTCAGTGGGTTGTAATCTAGGCATGAGCATGCTTCAATATTCAGTATTTGTTTTATATATAATTATATGTAATTTAGTTGCAATTTACATTTGAGCTGTTTTACTACTATACTCCACAGAATAAATGACATCCAGTCGTGTTGTCACGGTCAGCTTTATAGAACTGTTCTCTGCCATCTTGCCGGAAAACGTGATCGAGAAGACTGGTAGAACTAAATTTTCGAAACACCAGTCAAATTCTTCCTAAAAAATGTGTGCATCACACAGCAGAAATATTAATCTAGCCTCGGCCAAAGGCCCATTTGGGAAAATTAATGTTTTGTATAATTAGTGTCTTAATTACTTTTAAGTAATTACCTTTTTAATTAGCGCATAAAGTATGGTTTCAATTTGAAACTTTCTGGGCATCATTCTAAACCACGAAATGAGGCCACTTTACAAAAAATACAAGACATGCGCAGCGTTTTACGGCGTTTAAAGAAACCGTAATTTGAACGCGTTTACAAGTCTGGTTTTCTATCGGAACGTGCTTTTGCGCCTGCAGTCCTGCTCCCCTGGGCCAAAAGCATACAACCACAGCCTTGCCTCCTTCGTAAGAGAAGAGGTAGTGTGATGCTCACCAGCGAAATGAAATGCTTTGCTGTTTGAACGACATTGCAACGAATAAGCTTGTGGTTCTTGGGTGACTAACTAGTGTGTGCCACCCCGCACAAAGAATGCGTGGCAAGCCAGGAAAAAATATGTACCAAGAAAATTCCGTGGAAGCGCCCACTTCGTTCAAGCACCCACTATTAACATATTCCAAATTTGGGAATTCTGTAAAGTATACGTTTGCGCCCGATTTGATTAGACAAGTGCCCATGTCTAGATTAATCCAGTTTTCAGTGAAAGTGGAGTGGGCACTCCCCCAGTATTTTACGATATAACTATGTCGCTGCAAACTCGTGAAATTAGGATGTGAGAACATATTGCTTGGTGAGCCCTCAATTAGACCTCCGAAATCTTGAGCTACTCGAAATCTAACTACTCGGATGTGTATTTTAGCATTGCTCTATTTTCTTGCCTATGCATAGACCTCCATTTTTCTTCAATCAAAAACCTGGGAGCAAACCAAGATCTTGAATTAAACCATGGTCAGTGATGGAAGTGCTGCGCCATTTGCGCCAGATTGCGCCGTGAGCGAAAGTCTGCTACATCTTGCTCCAAAATGCCATTTTGGCTAAGAATTGCGCCACGCCTGCGCCAAAATGGGCAGAACAAAAAAATATATATTTTTTATTCATGTATATATGTATTTCACAGCGTTTCTACTCACCGTATACGTTGCTTCATCTAAGGTCAGAGCACAGTCGAAAACTCGAACATATACAACACGAACACGTATTGTAAAAGCGCAATTCACGGGACATTCGCTGCATTTGATTGGTTTATTCGATGAAAGAACACATACAGGAAGATGGTCGGATGCCTCAATTTCGCGCTTTGACATTGTTTGGAGAAGCCCATTTGCTCGTAGCGTCGGCTGCGCTGTAAATTAAGCTGAAACGAAGTTTTAAGATTGCTCGACCACCGCGCTGATCCGTTGATACACTGGCGGCTTGATCACCGACATCCTGTAAAATTTCAGACGATGTCGGCGGTGTCAGGAGCTAAAGGTCGCGACTAAACATTGCAAAATAGTAGGATGGCGGCTACCATGGGCGTACCAACCGGAAGGGGGGGCAAGGGCGCTTGCCCCCCCCCCAGTTCTCAGAGTGGGGGGCAAGGCACGTGTTTTGAACCCCCCCCCTCCCCCGAAACAGCCGCCCCTGGGCAGGGCAAACACTGGCCAGCGACGCCCAGGGGCACCGCCCCCCAGCCCTGGGGGAGGGGGGGGTTGCCCCCTCACTCAAAAACAAGTTGGTACGCCACTGGCGGCTACTGCGATAAAACAGAACCAGGCTCCTGTACTCCTGGTGAGATCAGTTGATTATTACGTCTGCCGTATGACTCCGTGGCGCCTCTCACCAGTCCACGTGTGTTGAGCTTCACCGCCTTGCACCGGAGGGCTAGGGAGTAGCTGCTGGCATGGGTGAGCGTCTGCTTTAGCACGATATACATGTAAATTATGCTAAGTACTATTGCAGGTCCGCATTCGTGGGTCTCGAATATATGATTTTGTTTTCAAATGTTGCGTCGAAAACGAAAGCAGAAAAAATATATACGCGGTGCTTTATTTGAATAAATGTAAGCGTAAGAGTAGGTTTTCATAAGATTTTCGGGTGGCTGTTTCTTTTTTTATTTTTAGTTTTTAATATTCAAGTTTTGGGTTTGGTAAGGATAAAATTTGGGAGGTGCCTTGTTATTGATAGACGTGTTACCGACTATGTTGGTTTTTAATGGAATTTTACAGAAACAATACATACAGGTGAAATGAACTACTGGGTGTAAAAGTGGGAGGAGGCTTTATCCTAATTGAAGTGTGATTAATCTCTCAATTTATTTAGTACCCATTGTAAATGAAACCTACTCTGAACAGGGCCTTATTTCTAAAAGGTAAGCTCTATGTACCTTTTGTGCCCTATTTGTTCTTATTACAAAAGTTAATAACTAATATGCTCCACTATCAGAGAAACCCTCAGTCATTATCAAATATAAGGTCATTTAGCGGTGCAATCAATTTATTTTTAAGTGATATGCTAACAGAAGTTGGCATCTGCTCCAAAAGCGTCAGTGGCTGCTCCACACGGATATTTTGCCTGCTACAGAACTTGCTCCAAAGGGACAAATGCCGCTTCCATCACTATGGTATAGGTTGGGATACAATATTCATTTTCTTTCATACTTACCCAAATAGGCAACCATTGAAATTCCAAGGATAAAGCATTGAAAAAATAAATATAATTCAAAGCAAAGATAGTAAAAAAAAAATGAAGTTCTTTTACTGCCGTTTTATGTAACAGCAGAAGGGCTGCCAAGCCATTCTCCAGTGGGAAGCATTGTGCAAAACAAAATCTTTATAGGCTTTTTTTTTTTTCTGTCACAAAATGTATTGGGTTTGAAACTGAATTTAATTTTATGTGTTTCAACTCTGCCTGTGGCATTTCCATTCTAGGTACTGTCTGATGAGTGTAAAGGGCTGCTACACAGACTTCCACATCGACTTTGGAGGAACATCTGTCTGGTACCATCTGCTGCGTGGGCAAAAAGTATGTACCTCTACCTTGTTTCCAGCAAAGTTTTTCTTTTTTTCCCCTTTGCATTTTGTTTGTTTTTTTCTTTTCTTTTTATTTTTCCTTTGTATCTTGCCTGCTGCCTCTTGCAACTGCGAAATAGATGTGGAGGTGTCTTCTTGTTTGCAACAACTGAGACAAGACTGCACTCAAAGCTAAAATGCCGTTGCGCCGACAATTGCTCCTTGCAATGACAGTGTGATTTTGTTTTTTGTCTGCAGTTTTTGGATTGTGTGGTAAGTTTATAGTTAATGTGCAGCTATTGCAGCTAAAAATCAATGTACTATGCTCCCCAGAAGGAACAGGGTACAACAGTAACAATGGATACAAGTTAAAAACATTCTTATATGCATTTTTAAAATGGTACTTGGCCTGTAAGAATGTAAGAACACAGACGTGTACACTGCAGTTTGCTCAAGTATATTTCAAGTATATTTCGTGCTTGCAGGGACCTAGAGTTTTGCTGTATCGTTTTTTGTGTCATATCCATTTGTACAAGACCAAGTACCCCGCCACGAGTTTTATACACTCCGGAGGAATGAGTGCTTTTGCTTTGTTGGTTACTGTTGCAGTGTCGTTTGCTATGCTCTACTTATTACATCAGGTCTTTACTTATTACATCAGGTCTTATTACATCATGCGGCGGGTGCTTGAAAGCATTTCTGCCCTTTTTCCCTCCCTCACTTCGGTATAAAAGCACAAAAAGAAAGTTGTAGCAAGAAACAATCGAAAACAAAAATAAAACATGGCTCGCTCGTGACGTCATCGCCCCGTGCTGGTGCATGGTCATTTTGAGCCATTCCTATTTGTTCGGGCCGAGGAAAACAAAATCTGTGGTGCAAACTGCATGCTGCAGAGGGTACACGCTCAGCGGTCAGGCCAGCAAAATGGCTGCTCATGTGATGTCAACGCGAGCCATGTATAGCGATGCATCACAAAAAGTACACAATCAACACAAACTTAAACTTTCCAAGTTGATGCAATCGTTAAAGCGCAAAGTAACGTAGAACATGTAGCCTTTTGCGTTTTTCCGACATGCGGAAGAAGAAGAAAAAAAAAGACTAAGCAATAAACGAGTCAAGTCAAAGCAAGGTGAACAACATACTATCAGTCACAAGGACAAAATAAGGAAAGAAATAAAACAGCCACGAATGAAAGTTTGTCATCCGCTGCTGTGTTTATTTAATCATTTTCCCCGTTTTTTTTAATTCTTTTGGCCTTGGCGTGCTATATTTTTTAAACATTGGTAGATAGTTGACTTCTAATAATAGTGGTGTTGGGATCAATGATGGCCTCGGCGTAAATGCGGCCAGTTAGCTGTGGCAGGGTATAAGCGAACGTTGCTGACGGGTAAGTACAGTCATCTTTGCTTCGTTGCCACCATAACAAGCTTAGAAAGGACACATGACCTAAAATAGCATTTGTTTCAACATTTCTCGGTTGTACACCGAAAGTTAGCCCATTCCATATTTTTACCCGATTTGCTCTTGATTTTTGGTGGACTATTTCTCGGGATATCACGGTAACGCACCCGAGAGGTTTCTCGTCTCGCATCTGTTAGCGCGCGTTCCGAAAGCCCTCTCGTGCCGCCTTTCGCAGGTGTTCTGGCTGATCCCTCCCACCAAGCGCAACTTCCAGCTGTACGAACAGTGGGTGCTCTCTGGCAAGCAAGGGGACGTCTTCTTCGGGGAGACCGTGGAGAAGTGCGACCGCGTCACACTCAACGAGGGCGACACCTTCTTCATACCCACGGGTAAGGCCCCCATGCCCCTCCGTCTGCCCGTGCCCTTTCCTCAAAAGAAGGCAGAGGCATCCGTTTTAGAAAAAAAAATGTTTGTAGGTTACTTTATGGCGATAGCCGTCGTATGGATTCCCAGCTACATTTGCAGCATTTTCCTTGCGCTAGGCAGAAAACTCTAGTTTACCCCTTGGCCGCCGGATTACCCCATGCCCGGTTCAAGGGGGAAGAGCCACAAACGATAGTCTATCGCTGGCAGTGCCGCAGGCCTGGTGCCTCCTGCCTCACAACGTTTGTAAAGGAGGAGACATGTCACGTCATGTCGGTTCTCCTCTGGATTTCGGCGTGAGCACATGGGGAGGCCATGCAGAGTTGGGACACTTTCCAAATGGGGGGAATACGGGCACGCCATTTCAAACCGGAAGGTGAACGCCTGTGCCCATCGACTTGTCACCTTCGTTTCTTCGCACGGTACGGCATAAAGCTGCGGGTTTTTCCGTCGGAAGAACGAACGTTAGTCCCGGAAGCGGGAACGCCATGCAAGGGGTAGACAGCTGTGTTAGGATGGCCATTCCTGTGCCCTCCGTGTGTTTTGTTTATTCTGGGCTAAGCTTATAAACCCTATGTCCCACTCATAGCTGGATGTGCTACTTACTCGTGGTTGTATGCAAGGACAAAATGCCATAATTGGAGGGATAGTATTGTGGTACAACAAAAACTCGTTAAAACACTTCCATTCCCTTCAAAAAGCATTCGCAACGTGGGTTGTCCATAATAACAAGACACAAATGTATTTACTCAGCCCGCCCCCAAAAATGTCCATATGGCGGAGCATCCATATTAACGAGACATGACTGCTGTAGGTTAAGAAAAGTTGCAGTATGCTTGTAATGCTATTCCAAGCTTTTAATGTGCTGATGTAGTGAAGATTTTTTCCTGAAAATCTGACTTCACAGTTCTATTGTAGGGTTCGTAAATTTTTATTTTTCCTAAATGGGCTCGCAAAGTTTTTCTCTGCTGTTCTGACTTGCCGTTACTCGTTAAAGGGTAACTCTGGTCAAAGGTTAAACCAAAAATAAATTACTGATATTGATTCAAAGAGTCTAAATACGAGCACTGCCAAAATATTGCACTAATGGGAAACCGCGATCCACTCTAAAACTGATATTAAAAATACTACCACCAGCTTTTTAGCGGGCATTCAGCAAGCTGGCTCTTTTATGAGCAACCTTATGCCCTGATGTCATCTTCATTTTCAAGGTTCCTTTCTCATACTGCCACTTCTTTTGCCTTGTTTTCTGCTGTGCTTTCAGCCATCCCAGCGTACAATTTCCGCTTGTTCCGTTATGTCTTAGCAGCCATCGTTTGTAAGTGCTCCTCAGCAATCGCTTATTGACACCATGCTAGCTCAAGTGCATCAAGGTGTAGAAAGAGGCATTCCCTGGCAGCCATAGTTTAGTTCATTCCTGCTCAGCACGAGCTTACGATTAGCTTCCACAACTAGGGGTGTGCGAATACCGAATAGTAGTTTTCAAATCGAATACCGAATCGAATCAAGAAAAAAAGCCGAATACGAATCGAATATCGAATAGTGATTTTATTTGTAGGAATTTTTCAAAGTGTGCTGTGAATGAGATTATTATATGTGCAGAGTATGCGCCTGGTGCAGAATATGCATCTTGTGCGGAACAAAAACTAAAATGTAAAAAAGTTCTGGTGAAAAAAAAAAAAAGCAGTTGCTGTTGGACGTTGGGCACTAAAGATCCAATTTTATGGCGCAAACATAATCTATCTACCCTAAGCGTCACACAAAAAAAAAAAACTAAAGTTACAGCCACGCGTGCTTTTTTTTTATCGTTAAAGCACAACTTAACACTGCGACTTTTTTTTAAATATTTGTATATCTCAGAAAAGGGGCATTTTGCGATATTTGGTCTCCATTTTAAGGAAAAAAAGGGCACCCGGGATTTTATTTTACATATATAAACAGATAGGTGTTAAATCTGAGTAAACAGGCTTAAACAATATAATCCAAAGTAAGAAAACAAAACGTGGGTAGGTGGCACAAGTCACCGTGAAACTGCCGGTATGCATCCATTTTTTCCGTTTATCTATCCTGCTTTAGAGAGCCTAGATTTAAAAGAGGGAGCAAACCAAACTGAAACCACGGACACGGCTCCCACGCAGATTGGTCGTAAGTGCGCATGTGTTGTATTGTCGCGTAAAAAGAAGGCGAGCGCGAGCAAACGTAAGAGCCTCGACGCCTGCCCGATCGACGCTTTCGGCTTTTCGTCACCTTCTCGCAGTTCGTAATTCAAACGCAGCTATTGAACGGTTGGAAACCCTCTCAAATCTAGGCACACTATTTTTCCGTTCCGTTCCGAATCGGAATTTGTGGCCTGCGCAGCTTGCGGTTCCAAAAGAACGACGGTGATTGCTCGGCTGGTTTCATTGGCGTGGTTAACGTGGTTTTCTTTCTGTGATCGTGCAGTCGCCGATTTCTGTGAGTGCAGCAAGTGTGTTTTACATCGGCGCTTCAAATTAAAACGAGGGGCTTTACTCGTGAAAAGAATTAGGCATGGCGCGAAATTCCGGCTTCCCAACAATTCCTCTCTGGAAGCGACGCAAGCGGGATGTTTCGGTTGTGATTCAAGGGTAGATTGTGTCACGATCGTGAGTAAATCTGCATGCTATAAAGTTCGTGGCGTTCGTTACTTTTCTCTTTCCTAACCTGTGCGTTAGATTTTTGTGGAATGGTAGGACCAAGAGGTGTTTCTTGCATGGTCTGTCTAACATCACGGCGCTTACATCGGGAGAAAAACGGCTTTTTTGTCAGCTCCGCGCCGACCGCACGTCTTTGGCCGAATATATTGAATATTCGAGTGACCGAATACTAGGAATTCGATTCGCGAATCGAATTATTCGGGGACTTTCTATTCGATTCGAATTCGTATATTCGAGTAATCGCACACCCCTATCCACAACGCTTCAGCTATGTGCATTGCTCACCACCAAGATTGTGGCTATTTTCAGAAGTGAGGGCTCGTTCTGCGCCGGCGTTCATCGTGGAAAACCCTCTTTTCGGCCGGCAACCTTGTGAATGTGTATTAACATTTGCTAATGATGTCAGAGATCTAAAAAGTAAAGCAGTAAAACAGCCATAGCATCTTACCTGATTGATCGAAACTGTTCTCACGACTAGGTATGTCTTACATTTTGCGGTACTGCAATACAAACTTTGTATCGCACGATTGCCGTGCAACTGATCACAAGGGTTTTGCCATTGTGCTCGAGTCTGTATTGTCGGCTTCGCCGTAGACCCCTGAAACAAAACTTTAAAATAAGATGTCAACAAAACTACAAAAGGCATTGTGAAAAAAAAAAAAAAAATCTTATAATTTAGATTGCCCATCACCAAGAACACTCCTAACCCTAGAATCTCGAGCACATACCGGAGTTACCCTTTAATAGAGTTGTTTTTAAAGATAATAGTTCAAAGAAAATGTACCGCATATTTTTCGAGTATAACTTGAAACCTTGATTGCAGAGAAAGGTAACTGCATAGAGCAGTGGAAGAGGAAAACCGCAGTAAAATTTAGAAGGAAGTTTAGTAGGGTAGTGTAGTTTACAAACGTCGGGAATAACATTGGGAGCCATGATAGCTTAAGCTCATTCATGCATTAGCTTCTAACTGTGCTGAGTGTGATGCAACTGCTCGAACACCGTGTAGCCACTCTGACCTCCGTGTATATTTTTTATAATCTTTTTACGCTTAATTATTTTATCGTGGGTCTCAAATACCTCTGAATATGTAAGCAACACGGGTTTGAGGTGTTCCTGGTCTAGCCGATAGAGGGTGCCAGTGTGCCAGCGGCTGCAAGAGATCAAGGCACGCTCGGCATGGTTTAAGGCAAATGTGTGAACCCGCCTTTGCTTTATCCGGAACCAACCGCAAATATGGGGACAGTTGTAGTGGCATACCTTCTGTCATCCGTTCCCACGTCAGCTTGAAAAGAAAATCTAATAATGGCCATCACGGTTGAGTCCCTCTGAAATAAAAAAGACACAATTGGTCTCTTTCTTTCTTTGCTTCAGGCTGGATCCATGCCGTCTATACACCTGTGGACGCGCTTGTGTTTGGGGGAACTTTCTGCACAGCTACGGCATCGAGAAGCAGCTCCAGATTGCCCAGATAGAAGATGCCACACACGTGAGTGGTTTGTTTGCGAGGCGCCTTTGTTGCGAGCATGCGTGGAAAGATCTGACGTGGGAGCGTTTTCTTGCAAAAGGCGACTGTTCGCACCGACTCGACAGTTCTTTGAGCCATTGTTTGTGACAACGTGGAGGTCGGTAAATGTATTGCTTGTTCTGCAGAAGATGGTAGTTTCTTCTTGAGGGGGCATTTGCTTCGGGAGTTTGTTGTTAAAGTGTGTTTTACAGTTGCTAGGTTTGCCTTCTGGCATATCTCCTTTTTTAAAATTTGTTGAATAATATGCAGAGATTTAATTCCTGAGTCAAAATACCGTATATTCCGGCCAATAAATCTCATCTCTATAATTAGCAGTTTTCGTGAAAGTGTCGGTATTTATGTCACACTTTGTGTGGTTAGCGCCGTGAAACTGCACTGGTATGCCTGCACGTAAGTACTGTGATTATGATGTATGCACAAGCGGGAGCCATTTTCAATATTCTCATCAGCAAATTGAACGAGAAACATAATTTAAATGACTATTGTCACGGGCTCAATATTTTGCGATTTCTAGAATGTGTTACCGTAAAATCCCGAGAGATAGCCCACCTAAAATCAAGAGCAAATCGGGTAAAAATATGGAGTGGGCTAACTTTCGGTGTACAATCAAGAGAAGTTTTAAAAAAATTGCTATTTTTTAGGTTGTCCCTTCGAAGCTTGTTGGAACGAGAATACAGCGCAAACGAACGAAGGACCAGTAGAAAAGTACCGTAAAAACCCGCGAATAATACAAAACATAATTTGAAGACGGCGAAAAAAAAATTATCCGATGTATACGAAACACAAAATCAAGGACTACGAAAATATTCCGCGTAAAGTAGGACCCTGGAAGTCTTAAGAAAAACGTTTATTTGCATCATAATTGAACCTAAATCACTGTTCACGTCCGTCAGGTTCTTTGTCCGACGCCACCTCCCAAAGGCAGCAGTCTTCAGTGCCGTCGAGCGCATTTGAAATCCCGCACTTGAAAGAATGAGCGACGAGCGAGAGCCAACGCAGTGAAATCACGGCGCGGCGCATAAAGCGAGTAACCCAATGTCGGCTCGTTAAAGTTCTCATGCAGCAGCTCGGTGTTTACGGCGAGGTGCCGTTTACGTTGCTCTTTTACAAAGTCGCTGAGACTTGCCTCGACATCGGCGAACACGCCATTTTCGGGCTCCTAAAGCTTCTTATCGTTCCGTTGCACGCAAACAGAGCTTGCTTTTGTCGTCTCCATCCGCGGATGCTGCCCTCATTTACGGCGAATTGTCGTCCGGCTGCCCTGTTGCCGATGCCTTCCGCAACCAAAATGACTTTTCTTTTGAAGGCGGCCGATTATTGTTTTCGCGCCGACGCCATTGCCAAGCCTGACTGTGGACGGATGGTGGCGCCTCGGACATTGTGATTTTAATGATGATGATAGCTGTTTTGAGCGCCTTATTGCTTCGAAACCGAAACTACGTTAAACAGCGTTAGATCGCGCCTCATCGAAGCTGAAAATCGTTAGGACCCGCGTATAATACGAGCCGCGAATTTTACATAGCAAAATTTGAAGAAAAAAAAACCTCGTATTATATTTGGGTTTTTACGGTACGCACTTAACACTACTATTACTAGTAGTGGGCTATCTTTCGGTGCTCAAAAGAATATAGCAAATCAAGCCAAAAACAGGGGTGGGCTATCTTTCGGGGGTGGGGCATCTCTCGGGATTTTACGGTAGTTTAAAGAATATTTTGCGGGCAAAACATTTTGCAATTTGGAGTGATAAGTAATGTATTCCTTATTATGGGGTGATATGTTTTGTGAGACTGATTATTTCACAAACATATTTCAGGTCACTAAATTGGCAAAAATTAAGTAACTTGCAGTAACCCCCGCAACATATTTGTTTTAATGCGCCAGCCGTTGCTTTTACACGAAGCCGCCATATTGCCAGGCGCGGATATAGTAATCCCTTGCTTAAAGTTGGCTATCACGAAATATTGGTTAAGTTGAAAAATTGCCTTGTGATGGAATGAACTCCCATAGGCACAGTGCATTTACTCATTGCTTATCTCAAAAGATTTTCAGAAGAACCCTCAAATACCTCAAAATCCTTATAAAAAAAAAAAAAAAAACTGCATGGCACTGCAAACAATGATTTTGAGGTTTGTTTTACTTTTGGTTTCTCCCCCAGATCTTGACTTGGCATTCTCTGTGCCGCTGTTTCTCTTTCTCACGTTCAACATTATCTTCCACTCCTTGTCTTCATTCTTTTTTTTTTTTTTCTTTTTTTGCGTTTTGCTTTTTGGTTGTGTTGTTTCATCTTATGGCTGTTGCTTGTTAATAATTTAGTTGCGGTCGTATTGGAAGTGCCCAGTGTCAGCCCTATGAATGCCACTCATTCCAAGATGCCTTGCAGGTGCCCTTGAAGTTCCGCTACCCGTTCTACCGGGAGATGCTGTGGTACGTGCTGCAGCGCTACGTCCAGTGCCTGCTGGGCATCAACCACCTGACGTGCAATGAGGATGGGGACCCCGTGGAGGCGCCTCGGCGCGGTGCCGCCGGGTCCCGGCAGTCTCCCGCTGGTGGGCCGTTCTCGGGTGGTGCTCCATCGGGCAGCCAGGGGGCACCGGGTGACGGCAGCTCGTTCCTGGACTTGAGTACGCTGTCGCCCAAGCCCCTGACCAACGGCAACCCCGGCTCGAGTCCCACCATGCAGGCCGAGGACTCCATGGACTCGGCCGATGAGCCAGGCAGGCGCACCTACGCGCCGGGCCACGTGCACCTGACACGCAGGGAGATAGATGGGATTAGGGTAGGCACCACGTTAGCTCGAACAGGTTTTAGGGGCGAAGCTCCTTAGGGGCTAGCCATGTCTGTATGTTTGTCCAGTGTCCAAGCATCCGGTGCTCGTGCTCCTGCTCGTGAGCTCACGTGCTCATGTAAAGCAAAAAAAAAAAAGGAAGAAAAAAATTTGTTTGCGCAGTTGACAGGATTTGAACCTGTGCGGGGAGACCCCAATGGATTTCTAATCCATCGCCTTAACTACTCGGCCACGACTGCGGGACGAGTAGGGGGCTCTGAGATCTGGTAGTAACCCAAGAGCTGGGGACGTCATGGATGAAACGTTGCATGTAGCCGCTCAACGTCTATACAGGAGAGGGCGCTGCGGTCAAATGCGTATATAATCGCGTTAAACTTTGCATGCATTGGCTGAACGTTTATAGACGAGAGGGTGCTGCGGTCAAATGCTCAAATGCGTATATAACCACGTTCCATACCACACATTCTCTTTCTGACATGGATGAAAACAAACAAAAGGCTCCGCATGCTGCGGCTCAGCGTCTACGCAGACAAGCACCACCAGAGCTTCGCCCCAATCAACATCATTCACCATGTGGAGATGCGGTCAATTTTTTACAGCGGAGCTGTTAAGGGCTAGTTTCCCCAGTATCGCCCCAAGCGGCAGTGGCAACCAGACAACCGGCTTGCCGGCTGTCTGGTTGCTGCCGTCGCTCATAGATGGCGGAAGCCTTTCCAGTTTTTCCACTCTGGTTTTCACCAGAGTGGAAAGGCTAATTTCTCTAGGCATTGTCCTTGAGGTCGCCCTAGAAGTCCTCCTTGAGGTCGTCCTAGACGTCGTCCCTGAGGTCGTCCTAGGCATCGTCCTCGAGGTTGTTCCAGAAGTCTTCCCAGAAGTCTTCCCAGAAGTCTTCCCAGAAGTCTTCCCAGAAGTCTTCAAGTCTTCCAGAAGTCGTCCCAGAAGTCGTCCCAGAAGTCGTCCCAGAAGTCGTCCCAGAAGTCGAGTCCCTCTAGGCATTGTCCTAGACGTCGTGAATAAAACAGCTTCGCTGGTCTTCCTTCTTCACCAGGGTGGAAAGGCTGAAAGATTTTGTCTAGAAATGTCGCCTACGTATAAAGTCGGGATCATGCACAATGCAGGCCAACGGACTGTGACCGAAGTCGCCTAACTCTCGTGTCACGTGACCACATAACTGCATGAACCATAGTCCCACCGACCATGCGATCGTTGTACATCCTGCAACGGTGGTCGCGCGATGCGTGGCGCCAACTACGGATTGTTGGGTCACGCAATACCACAATGCAACAAAGTGACGCCGCGTGATCTGATGTCATGTTACGTGGTCGCACAGCCCTGTTAACCTGCATTACGATGTTTCCGTAACGGCTTTTCATGATGCTCTAGAGCTCCTTCGCTTTGGAGTGCCAGACGCCTCTCGTTGGTTGGGCACATAAACCCTCGCAATTTTACTACATTTTGTGTACGAATTCGGCAGTCTATAAACACAATTTAGATGCTAGCCGGCCCGCCGGATTTTAAGAATTTCCTGATTAGCCGAAAATATAAACCATGTAAGCCGCTGCCCCTGAAATCGGGTTAGACAATCTATATTGCAGTTTAAATTTATTTTGACTGAAATTCCAGGCACGACTGGGGAATCACAACACTGTACTTTCCTGGCCACCCACCTTTAGCAGCCACCCACCTTTAGTGACTGCATTTCCTTACTCTTGTCTTTTCCAGATGATTATCCGGTGGCTGCAAAAGCTTCCCGCCAACAAAAAGTTTGTTCCAGACCTTGTTCGAGACCCGGACGCCCTGTTGGCTGACGCCAAAGTGAGTGCATGGCCTCTCATTTTCTATCGTCAATGCCTGCAACCCCCATTCTACATCGCCCGTCTCTTTTTGTAGCGCCTGGTGAAGGAGCACAAGCACGACGACCCACTGCTTGCAGTCACCGACAAGCCGGTCCTTTTCTGGCCAGAGAGCAAGGTAGGTTGTCTCCGTTTGCTCAGAACGAGCAGACCTTTGTGTTGAAGTGGGTCGTGTGAAGAAAGCTGATTTTCAGTTAATTTGAAAGCATCGATTGAACATTGGTGCAAAGAAAATTTATCTTCCTTCCCTTGTACAGCCTAAGTATGTTATATCAAATTATTTCGGCAGAATATTGCATTAGTATTCTATCATTCACGTCTGCAAAATGCATTGTTAAAGTGACCATGCTTTAAGATGTCAGTATGAGGACCAAATGTTGCTAAATTTTGCGTATGTAGAGTTCTCGTGACAATTAATTTTTGTTTAGTTGAGGAAATAGAAGCAATTACAATATTGCGCATAGATAAACATCATTTCATATCAAGACTGCAAGTAAATTCATACCAGCTTTATATGTTTGATTGTTTCGGTTTCAAATGAGGTTTGTGAGCATTTTAATCTGAAAAGAAAATGAAACTGGGAGACGATAGTTTTCTTGAAACTACATGATGCAGTTAGCCCAAACATGATATCGGCGCTTCGTTACAATTCGCTCATGCACGATGGCATAGAAATTGAAACTTTCATTGCCTGCACCGATGCTTCAAATATGAACAGTATTAGGCTGGTAGTTTTGGCATCTGTGTCTCCATTCAGGTGTGTGAGGAAAAACAAAGTCTACAAGCTTGATGCTGACAAAGACCAGAGAGCACAGAATGTTTTTCACAGGATTTGTTGGTTCAAGATTTTCCATTCTTTTTACCGTATTTGCACGAATATAACGCGACCATGAAAATAACGCAAAAGCAAGTTTTAATGCCCTAAAAAACAAAAAACAAAAAAAAAAACATTATTACTATTATAACGTGTGCCGAGGCCGCATAAATTTCTCGCACTCGGGGGCATAGCAGAAGTGAAAAGGCAATGGGAATGAAAGAAATGTCGGTTTCTGTTTTGACTGCACTCATCCTCAGTGAGGTCCTTTCGTTTACAATCCACTTGGCGACTACGCAGATAAGCAGCAGCTCTGCACCGCTTGTCTGGTAGTCCTTGGCAACCCACAAGCAAAGCAAGGCACAAAGCAGAAGCACCAACTCACAAACACCAGACCACTCTGGAGCAGAAACTAAAAAATGTGCAGGCAGAAAAAAGACTGCTGAACACAATCACACTTATTCTTGTTCTGGTCCCTCCCCATAAACAAGCACCTCCTGTTGCAAGATTGCGTAAACAGTAAACACCGGTGGGTGGTCTTGGCTTGGCTTGTGTTGACTTGACTTGGCCTGGCCTGGCTTGCTGCCCGGATCTCCTGCATTGAGCCAGAAGGATAGCTTCCTTCTCTGGCTTTCTCTAGACTCTCGCGCCTCGTGGCTGAAGTTAATTTCGAATATAACGCGAGGTGCGTTTCGGAGCGCGTAATTCCGAAAAAAATAACTCGTTATATTTGTGAAAATGTGGAACTATGTATCATCTTTCATATTCTTTTCTCTAAGTATATTATTTTGATGTATTTTTCATTTGTTATATATTGTAAATAACTTTTGTTGCATGTTTTTATTTATTTTTGATCTTTTCACCCTAAACCTGCCGCTTTCGCCGGCACGTTTGCATTCAAATAAAAATTGTTTATCCCTCCACGTAAGCTGTGCTAATAGCTCAGTGGCTATGATGTCCAACTGCCACCACACCAACCCAGGTTCGAGCCCCGCCGGTGCTCGAACATTGTACATTAGCTTTGTATATAACCTTAACATCTTTAACGCTCCCAGCGTGTCGCTCCTTCGAGACGATCGCTACGACTGTCGTGACGACGCTCAATCACGACAGTTTTTTCATAGAAAACGCCCTATAAAACAGATTTTGTGTTAAAACGGGCGATCCTTTTTGGGCCAACTGTTCTTTGTGCATGCCTTGCTTGGTTTTGTTAATGTGGAAACTTTATAGAGTTTGTGACATGGCAGTAAGTCCATGGAAACCTTGTATCGAGAGCGTGAATCTGATGTGCTACATAATCGTCCACAACCGTACGTAGCAGTACTGCGGCGTATGCTTGTCAGTGCATGCCTACCCGTACCCAACAATGCAAGTTAAAGCGCTTCACATTTTTCGCCGCATGCCAATGACTTTGCAGTTTGTGGATCGATCTCGAAAACTCGGGTACCAATCAACTCGCCTCCTCAGGCAACCCCAAATACCAATAAACTACAAATTGTAAAAAAAAAAAAAAATTGTATGGCAAATTGTTAGGCAATTGTGTTGCATATGTGAAACATTCTGGCTTCACGTGACATCAATTTTTCCGCTAAATTTAACGGGGAAAGTGAAGTCTTGTTACGTCATAGGACGCAGCTTCACGAAATCCGGAGCAAGTAGCCAAAGAATGTTTCAAGTTAAAAAGTTTAAAAGCGTTATAGTACTCAGAGAAAGAACAAAGATGATGCGGGTGAGCATGTGAACTCCCAAGTCTGGTTTTAAAAATGTTTATTGTACTCTTTTTTATCTACCCCAGTTTTCTGTTACTGATACACGGCTCCCCTTTCCAGAGCAGCGAACCTCTCATTTTGAAATGCACAAACAGACATGTTTTCGCACGACGTCTGTCGAGAGGGTTTGTCCCTGCCCCATTGGCCGAGGGGTGTTTAAGGGGCCGTCGTCTGTGCAGAAGAAGAGCAAGCCCCGGGTGGGCGGACCCCCGTCGGGCAAGCACTCGTCCAAGGGGGCGGCCGGGGCTCGGACAAGGACAAGAACGGGGCGAGGCGTCGGCGCACGCGCTGCAAGAAGTGCGAGGCCTGCCTGCGTGCCGACTGCGGGGACTGCCACTTCTGCAAGGACATGAAGAAGTTTGGCGGCCCCGGGCGCATGAAGCAGTCCTGCATCAGCCGACAGTGCATGGCCGTGAGTGGCGCCGCCTCCTCCTCGTGTTCGAGCACCGCGGCCCCGAGTCGAGTCGCGTGCGTACGGTCATGATGGACTTCTTGTCCACTAAGCCTCCGCACATGTGTACAGCCAAAAGGAGCCGAGAGGAACAGAAGCGGCTGTGGCCGCTTCTGCTACTCTCGGCACCTGAGGCATCTCTATCGTTGGCAGTCGCAACCTAGCGACCGCCGACGTAGCTCGTCCACTCCAGTTCACTGCAGACAAACTAAGAGAGCAGAAGAACGAGAGTCGTGCTTTCCAGCGATGGGATTGCTGCGCCCTTTGTGGCAAACTGCGCCAAAGTGCTTACCCTGCTACGTCCTGCTACATTTGACCAAAATGTGGGGAATTTGCGCAAACGTTGCACCAAAACTTAATTTCCTTTTAATAATACTGAAAATATAACAGCTCGGGCCTCTCTGCCCGTTCGGACTGTTACGATATGCTTATGCGAGTTTTCAGGTTTTCAGAACTTTTGATTGTTGTGTCAAATACTATACTATTCAACTGCATTTCGTATGAATCACTGACATTATCCGGAAGTTTCGCAATAATTCTCATGTTAGTCATCTTCATTCTCGAGGGTTTGCTAGTGTCGTAGAGTGCGCTTCTCACCGCACACTGGTGTACTGCAGAGAAGTAAACACCGCGGAGTAGACGCCGCAATTTTGCGTGTCTTGCTTCGCCGCAGCGCACGCCCGTGTTAAGGGAGGACACTGGCTAGAGATTTATCTTTTGAACTACTCACATGATCGTAATGAAATTTGCAGTGGAGATTTAACATTAGATGTTGGTGTACTGGGCAAACTTTCAGCTCTCTAGGACAAATTTACATACATGCATTAGATGTGTCACTCTTTGTTAAGAAATCTATGATATGCACATGAAGCTATTAAGCACCATTTTGACTGCTAGAATATAAAGCGGGGGATGTGGAACTTTGGGCTATCTAGTTTTTATAGCTCAAATGTAGATATTTTAGGAAGAGTGATTAACTCAAGATATAAATTGCATATCTGCCCTACGTCAATTTTTTAAAAATTGTCTTTTTTTCTTTTTTTTTTTATGAGGACTTTAATTTAAAACAAAATAAAGTAGGTAGCCCGATTTCCCAGTAAATTTCAGTTTAGAGACATCTTGATTGTGGTATCGGAATACTTTTACCTCCGAACAAAAGATTTTTTCGTATGAAATTTGCAGCAAAAAGTGGAACTGAGAAAGATGCAGGAACTGAGAAAGATGCATTCAAACATTGTACTCCTTTACTTTATTACTGCCTCACTGTCTGTTGAACATATTTTATATCAACGTAACTATTTGGGGTATGGTTATCAAATCCCAAAATTGAAAAATGATTTTTTTTTTAATTTGAAATTTAGGTTTATGTTTTTCTTAAAGGACACATGCAAAGGAAAAAAACTTTTTTATACATCCTGGTTGGGAAAAGGAAGTCATAAAACGAATTTACAATGAAAAAGAAAAAATTTTGGAGCTATATTTACGGCGCAATACGAATTTGTGGTTGGAGCTCGCGGGTGCAGTGGAAAAGTGGCTGTTATTTGTCACGTGACTGGCCGCTGTTTATCACGTGGTGCATGCGCTCTTTTGGAAGCTTCCTATGGTCTCTAAAAGTTACTTATGCATCTTTGAAGTATAACAAAAAACTAAGATTCATGACTAACTTTTAGAGCCCAGAGGAAACTCCTGAAAAAGCGCAAGCAGACGTAATAGACCTTTGCGCCAATCATATGACGGCAGCAGCGCCGCGGAGGAGATGAATTTGCACGGCAACGGCGTGAAGAAACGCATTGAAGCGGCGGTGCACCACACTTGGCGTGCGGCGGCGGCGTTTTGAGGCGGCAGCGTCACCGCGCTACGGTGCACAGGTCAACCACGTGACCCATGGGGGCTCCCACGGGCGCCAACTACAAATTCGTTTTGCGCCGTAAATACAGCTCAAAGCATTTTTTTACTTCGTTGTAAATTTGTTTTATAACATTCTTTTTCCATCTAAGCTGTTTAAAAAAGTGTTTTTTTCCCTTGCATGTGGCCTTTAAGGGAAAGCACTCTTCCAGAGCAAGACGTGACAATTCCTGAATACAACTTTGGCTCGTATATATGGTAGACCGCGATATCCTGGCGGCGCCTTTTTCCAATTCAAGATTTAGCAAGGGCACTTTGGTATCGCAAGAACATCTATATGCACTTTTTAATGCGAATAGCATTCTTTGGATACTTCACGCACTTTTCGTCTATGTATCTATCTATCTATCTATCTATCTGGCTATCTAACCTCTTACGCCGCGGGTCGATAAATAAATAAAAAAGACCGGCGCCGGCTGGGATTCGAACCGTTGACCCTTTGATCAGCAGGCAGACGCGCTAACCACAGAGCTATGAAGGCAGTCATTCAACGCACTCTAAACGGTTGTTTATATCTTTACCATAGGACGCGCTTTACAGCGCTGTCACAGCTACCGGTGCGCGCGCGTTCCATGCACGAGGGCTCATTCCGCTCTCGTGAGGCTGAGCACGGCCGCTAGCTCACCCTCTCCCGCGCTCGGGAGAGGGTGATGCAGCGGCCGTGCTCAGCCTCACGAGAGCGGAATGAGCCCTCGTGCATGGAACGCGCGCGCACCGGTAGCTGTGACAGCGCTGTAGCGCGTCCTATGGTAAAGATATAAACAACCGTTTAAAGTACCGTTGGTTGAGACTAGCTGAGACGCCAGAAAGTCTGGTCGGTACCATTTTGAGTGTTTGTGCGTATGGCGCGTGCTTTGCTCGCCTTCCTAAGTGACACAAACGCACGTGCTGGGCTGCGGAGATCGTGCGCAGGGCTGTGAAAGTGTCAACAAATTTAGAATCGCCTCAAGAGTGGGCTGGCGTATCTAGAGTGTGCCGGCCACCTGACGAACGCGCATAACTCCGCACCGTTTGATGCTATTCGCATTAACGTAGATAATCATTCCCAAAGGATGGGTTCTGCTGATTTTTTTGTATGTTTATTTATTTATGCCAACTCATTTGTTTAACTATCACTTGTCTATAGATGTGAGTAAATTATAACTAAATTAGCAGGAGCAGTGGATGGAATTTCGGGAAGAACCTGAATGAGTTCGGCAGGATTGTTTTTAAGTTTCATTCACATGCCGTTTTTGTTATGAAGTTCGGCAGATAAAGTGTAATTGACATTGATAATCAAATGACATTAAGGAATTATCTGAATTATAAATTGCAGTTTGATTATAACCTCTAGAACTTGAAGGAAACATTAATTTATGTGCTCCATGTTATTGTACTATTTCAGTGGCATTCAGTACCTAAAATAACCGTTCAAAGCAGTTTGTGCTGTCCTTCATCACTCACCTTCTTGTCACCCTGTCTGGTGACAGGGTGACAAATAAAGCTTATTTGTAAGTTCTGTTTTAGGAGATCAATAAAGGATGGCCAGTGCTTGAATATAGTGACCAAATGCAGGCATAACAAAATTTCAGAGTACAAGAAATCGTGTCAATAAAACAACTATACTAACCGCGCATTCGGACCAGCGCATACCGAGTGGCCAAAAGCAAAGTACTTCATCGTGTGTTATCGTAAAGTCCGCCACTTGTTCTAGTGAGCGACAGGCTCCGCCCATCGGCCAAACTCTCCCAGTATAAAGGGCTCTGTCCGCAAAGACGTAGAAGTGTCAACTATCTTTCTGTCCAACTACGGATTCATCTCCAAATTCAATCTCCTCGCCTTTTCTAGTGTTCTAGTTGTGTAGTCGTTCGTACCGCGGATTTTGTTGAAACTTCCTTCGTGACAAGTTGCTGTGTCCGACGTAACCCCACATCCATGTTCGATGAACGTCTATCCCCCGGTCTCGGCGGCTTCGCAGCGCGACGACGTACTCGAAGTCTTGAAAGAAGTACTTTCGAACATTTTCGGAGTTGTACCCGTTGGAATTCCTGCGCTTTGTGCCGTCCGGCAAAGGCGAGAAGTTTGGACTCCTCCCCTTTGATTCGCACGGTGGAGAGGCGGACGTTATCTGGAGCGTGGGCCCTGCCGCGTCTCGCTCTCCCCGCCGTCTTCCTGCCCGTGCGTCGCTCACCCGGGCCCTCCCCTCTTGTGCAGCCGGTGCTGCCCCACACGGCGTGCTGCATGCTATGCGGCCGGGACGGCTGGGAGAAGGGTGCGCCCCCGCAGCCCTGCGACCAGGAGGCCTGCTCCTCGCTCATGGAGTGCTCCCAGTGCTGGGAGATTGTGCACCCGGCCTGCCTGCACGAGCGCCACCCCGCCCTCCGGGGCGCCCAGGGTTGCGTCAGCGACGACCTGCCTAACAGCTGGGAGTGCCCCAAATGCTGCCGCGACGGCAAGCCCGACCAGGTCAAGGTCTGACCCCATTTCTCTTGCTCCATTCCCCTCGTGGGTGGAGCCTGTTGGGCGGCCAGAGGGCCGCAGAGACGTTTAGAGTTATACGTCGTTAAACCCAACGTTAATAGATTGCGGTCAATTGTCAAACTTCCTATACTCAATTTCACCTCAAAAACCGTTGTAAAAAAAAAAAAAAAAAATTCGGCTCCTCGCAAAGCATTATAATTTCCCCCTTTATGTGGAAAATTAAGATATATTTAGGTGCATTTTAGATTAGACATGTGTTGTTTTTTCAAGGTGTACACGTTTCAAATGCCAGATGCATCAGCTTCTTCCTCGAACAACCAAATCTTGCAATAGCTACTTTGTACAGCATATGAACAATGTGCAAAGCTTGCTTTTTTTTTCTTGAGGTGGAAATGAGTATAGAACACCTGGCACCTTTCTGTTGCATGGTCCGCTCGGTGACACTTGCCACGCTACTGGCCCAGCTTGTACGGACAGAAGCGACGGAACCGGTGGAATGTTGGATGCACATTGCTTGTGTCTCAAACTTCAGTACACTCCTTCTTAGTTGCCCGTGCATGCGGTGGCGCTCCACCCATATCAGCTGTCACGTCGGCAAAAAAAGGACCGCTTTCAAACTACGTTCTTCCGTGGAGCTTGTCAACTGATAGCAGTGATGTGATTGCTGCACCGTTTGTGCCAAATGGCGTACCCTGCTACACCCTGCTACATTTTGTCAAAATGTGAGGAATGTGCACCAACGTTGCACAAAAACTTGTTTTCACTTTATTAGTGCCGAGATACAATAAAGCGGGCCCCGTGACATGGCCAAATTGTTACGATAAGCTCGTGCGAATTTCCAAAAATTTTGATTATCTCCTCAAATAATGTGTTATTCGATGTGATCTCTGTATCAAATATCGACAGTACTTTGAAGTTCCGCAATATTTCTCGCGCTCATTGTCTGTTTTGGCTGGATAGCTAGCATCAATGAGTATGCTTGTCACTGCACAGTGGTGTGCTGGAGTGAAGCGACTACCGCGTAATAGGCATTGCAATTTTGCATGCCTTGCTTCACTACAGTGCACCCGCGTGCGTAGGAGAAAACGCGTCTACATAGCGGGACATGACACACAGTTTCTGCTATGAAGAAAGATAAGACATTGATAAATTACTTTACAGTTATGTGCTGTGACTATTCCTAAGACTATATATAAAAAAATATTAAGTTTTCCTTTTAGTACAAAACAACAGTCTTCCTAAACCGACATGCCCACTTCCATTTTCTAAAATGTGCAACTTCTTTCACAATTAAACTAGAATGATGTAATTTGGTACAGATGGTCTCAGCGGTGATATAATCTCGCCCTGCAATTTTTATTGAGATTAATCAAGCAGTTCAAAAGATCACTCTTTTGGGTAGTGTTCCCCCTTAAAACAAATCTGAAATGCTACTTTAAACCAAAATCTTTTTTTTTCTACAAGCGCGAGATGCTTGGGTCTTGCGGCGCGGCAAAAGAACACTTTTCTAAAACTCTTGCGTAGCATGCGCAAATGCAGTAGCTGAATTTAGCGCTAACGTGCGCTAATATTGCTCCCTATTGTGGACAACTCGCATTGTGGGCAATTTTTGGGGGGAGTGGAGGCATCCACGCGAGTGAGACACGACTGTATTTGTGTCCAATATGTGCTTTGGCTTGTTTAGGCGACGCAGAAGGTTCAGCGATGCAGCCCCGCTATCTAGGAGTGTTTGGCCCGACTACGCTCCTCGCAGCCACTTTCAAAGTGTGCAAGCCCGTTTGCTTCTTATAGGCCTCCACGTGCCTGTCAGCATTGTTGGCAACGAGACTGTTCCCTGCGTGCACGCTCATCCCACCCCGTCTCTTCCTCGCAGCCACGACACACTCGAGGGAGGGTGTCGAAAGGTTCACATGATGGCCGGCCAGACTCAGAGTGCGCCCCGTGCGGTGATGCTACCGGTGGGAGCTCCCCCGTGGCGCGCGGCAACCCGGTGCTCAACCTCACTCTGCGGCCCCACGAAGCAGCTGCCGCCGCCGCAGAACCCTGCTCCTCCGAGCTGGACGTCTGCGGCGCGCCAGCCAAGAAGAAGGTGGGTGCCCTTTTCCGGCCCAGTCGTACTGCAGAATGCGTCGTGGGGTTCCACGAGAAAGCGACGCGGTGTGCTCGACCAACACACGGGAAGTCATATAAGCAATATTGTCGTAGATGGAAACGATCGACCAGCATAAAGCTGAAAATAAAGGTTGAATCTGCGAACTTGTGCCAGAAACAAAAGGGAATGAGCGTCGAAACGACAGAAGCGAGAAGACCATTAGAACAAATGCCTCCACTGAAAAAGCACCCACTTTAGGAAAGCTCCATCTTTTCGAATTGCTCTGTAAGCTACCTGTCCTCACAGTTCAAACATCTTGCCACCTCTTTCTTTTTCAAGGGGATTGTTGAAGAGTTGTGGCCAAATGTTTGGTAGCGACATTTTGTTTTAACTTCCTTTGTATTCCATTTTTTCGAGAACATAATTTGAGGTTATGTTTATCTCAAAGGGGAGGGGAGGTAAGGCAGGGGTAAATTTTGAGATCTGCAGAAGAAATAATAATCGATTCAAGATAAAGAACGAAGAAATTCGTCATCTATAGATATCTGAATTAGAGTCCACGAGATATTGCTGTGCCATTGCCCGCAACCTGGTGCTTTGTTTCCTGGCTCAGATCAAAACAGAAGGACCTCAGGAACCCCTCGAGTACGACGGCATGCCTTTGTCAGACGACCCAGTTCAGCAAGTACAGCCTGCCGCCAGCAATGGAAACATCAGTGACGAGGTGAGTGCTTCTGCATCGGCTAATGCAGGGCGTTATGGATCAAGGAGCTCGCTGTTAAAAGAGGACGCAAGGATCAACTCGCGAAAAATGTCAAAAAAGTTGATTTTTAGAAAGTCAAATATTTCACATCTGTGGGTATTTCTCTACGCCCTCTCAAAGTTTTTTCGTCAAAAACTATCTCTAAGTGCTCTAAATAATCACTTATATGAGGTCAGGTAAAAAAATATTGCTCCAAATCCACAAAAATCCACGTTTTTCAAACCCCCGTTTCTCCGCGACGGCGCTATCGGGCACGGCCATCTTGGTATCAACGGAAAGCGTATTTCGTCATCTTTCCATTTCCGCGTCTACCGTCTCCTCACATGCGAAGTAAGCACACAAAAAACAAAACTTCGGAGGCCTCCCGGATGGAAATGGCGGCCTCCAATTGGGGCCTTCCCTGCCGCGCGCGTCGGGCGCGCCCCGTCATTGGCCGGCTCCGTGGTTGCCCCTAGCAACCGCGCTGCTCCCCGCGCCTTCACGAGTTTGTCGTCTGCTCCCGGCTGCTTTCGCGTGTTCGCCCGCTGTGCCTTTTGGAGTCTCGGATCGCGATAGTTTCTTGTTTCTTCTTCAACGCTGTCCGGCGATTATGGATCGACGATCGTTCAGAAGAAGTACGGAACGGCGCATCGCTTCGGCAGCCGTAAGCGGAAATCTCCGATGGCCAAGAAGAGCAGGAAAAAGCTCTTGGTGTCGCTCTCCGAAAGTGAGCGCTTTGTTCAAGCGCAGTCTTCCGCGGACGACGTGAACGCGCTGCCTAGCACTTCGAGTGTTGCGAGTCCTGTTGAAGACGCGCCGTCTACGAGCACCAATCGCACCGTTCAGGTGCCTTTGCAGCCGAAATTTGTTTCACCGGAGGCGTCCCGTCAGTGCGCCGCGGCGGTCCAAGAGTCGTTGAGCTCCTTGTCGGCAACTGAGCGGAAGATGCAGCTGACTGGCGAAGGCTAAAAACCCGCTAGTGCAGAGCCATCCGAGGAATATTTGGTGGTCCAAATCACGGCACTGAACGCGCTGCTTAGCGAGACACCGTGCCAAAAGTGCTTGCGGCCAGGAATCACAGTTGTGCAGGGAACACTGCTTGGGTTGGCCGTGAAAATTATCCTGACTTGCTCCAAGTGTGGCGCTGTCGCGAATGAATGGTCGTCGCCGCGAAAAGAAGACAGCCGTGCCTTCGAGGTGAACCTGAGGTCGATGCAGGCCATGAAGAGTGTCGGCAAAGGCTCGACTGCGCTAACGGACTTCTGGTCCGTCATGAATGTTTCGCATCGGGGGCTGCACCAGAAAACCTTCCAGAGGCACCTCAAGAACACGTTCAGGCCTGCTGCGGATGCAGCTGCTGCAAGTGTGTTTGTTGATTCTGTTGAAGCTGTTCGTAATGTCTACAGAGACATGGACCCAACTTTCAAAAAAAATGTGACCGTAGTATATGACGGAACATGGATGACTCGATGGCCACACGTCTCACATTGGCGTGGGCACTGTGATAGAGTACTACACTGGGTTAGTGCTGGACTCCGTGGTTCTGTCCAACCTGTGCCATGGTTGTGCACTGGGCCCAGAGCAAGACTCCGAGGGCTACAGCCACTGAAGGCAGTCGCACGAGTGCCTGAAGAATACCGAGGTGAAGTCGGGTAGGATGGAGGTGGAAGCTGCCTTGATGTTGTTCGGACGTTCCCTCGCAAAGAATGACCTTCGCTACACGAGCATCGTCTGCGACGGAGACAGCCGCACATTCCTGGCCCTCAGCGAGGATGCAACCTATGGATTCATTCCATTCACTAAGGAGGACTGCGTCAACCATGTGCAAAAGAGGATGGGGTCCGCGCTGCGTGGTCTCATCACCAAGGGCAAGAAAGGGCAACCCCTCGGCGGAAGAGGTGGCCTCACGCAGGAGCTCAAGTGACTCACCAGTTACTATGGCATGGCTCTGCGAAGCCACTTCAACGTTGCAGAGAGCAGTGATGGCAACGTTTTATCATGTGACGTCTACAGACGAAGAACCCCATCACGAGCTTTGCCCTCCTGGTCCCATGAGCTGGTGTAGGCATCGAGCAGCAGAAGCTCAAGGTGAGCCGCAGCCAGCTCACAAGTACAGGCTAACGAGCCATGTTGCCACTGCACTCCTGCCCGTGTACCAGCGCCTCTCCGAACCTCAGCTTCTTGACCAATGCAAGGGGAAAAGACTCAGAATGCGGCAGAGAGTCTGCACTCTGTTATCTGGTCAGTCCTCCCAAAAGACGAACATGCATCCCTGGTTGTAGCAGAGACCGCCGTCAGCGAGGCAATCTGCAGGTTCAACTGTGGCAGCTTCCGTGCGTACACAGAGTTCTGCAATTCCCTCGGCATCCGACCTGGGGGGCTTGCACTTCGGAGAGCAGCAGAGAAGGACGCCTCAAGGAAGAAGGCATCGAGAGCTCTTCAGGCAAAGGGGCAGAAGTTGAAGAAGTGCTGTGTCGAGAAGGACACGGAAGACTATAACCCTGGTGCCTTCTAGAGTGAGAAACACCACTTGAAACTTTAGAGTCCGTTTTCTCAGAATCACATTTTTTGCTTTTTGTCCTACTCGTGGAGCTGATATCTTGGCAACTGTTTTGACTATTGTTGCTCCGTTTGTTTTATTATGCACTTTGAACTACACTACACATAGTGACATTCTTGTTTTTTCAGAGTATACCTTTTTGTATTTATAATGTGGTTTTTCATCTGTGTGAAATTCATATCCATTCATGCAAGGCGATAGAAAAGTCAGACTAAAAATAATTGTGCAAAAATTAAAAAAATCCCAGAATGTCATGCTGTATAGCATTCATTTGGGAACATACTCCAAGCCCAACCAGCCTCACATTTTTTAAATTCTGCAGGCACTCCACAAGGTTCGAAGGAGAAAAAATACATATAAATAGAAGAACTAAAAAAGTAACCGACATATCACAGTGATATTTTGCACGTATCACCATACAGGCATTACAAACATGCATGCAAAATTTGAGCAAAATCCTCCTAAAATTAAAAAATATTTGTCGATCCCCACATGCTCCCTTAAAGGGAAGATGGGGCACTTCTGCATTTGAGAAAAACGCTTGAATTGCATTCATTTGGCCTTTAGAATAACAGATATCACAATTATATTTCAATGCGACACGCCGGAGAGCCATAAGAGCAATTTCAAAATAGGGCTGAAGCCCCGCCCCCCTAGCCTTGGGCAGCCAAAAGATCCGTCGATGACGTCACGTACAGCGACTTTCTTTCGCGTTTTCTCGCGTTTCACACTACTTGCGAAGCAAAAGGTTTGGGTATTCGGGTTCACGGGGTAAAAACACACTAGAATTCACTTCTAACTCATTTTTTTCAAGAAGCTCCCCATCTTCCCTTTAAATGTACCGAAATAATTGCCGCCTTCTCGTACCGAGCTTAAAGGTGCACTAAAGACGTTTCTGAGATTGTCTGTTCTTGGTGATAACTCGTCGTACGGGCTCCAAGCATCCTAGAAATCCAAAAACTATGCTCGTGAAACATCTATTTCCCTACTAAAAATCTGATTGAAGCTTGTTTCACTCCCCTTTCTGAGCACAAAAATCTGGAGCACAAAATCTAGCGGAAGTGCCGGCGGAGTGAGGACGGGCATGTGGACTGGCTGAGGCCCATCGTTATGCCGTTGGCACCTCACTTGGATTCTGTGCTCCAGGTTTTTCTGCTCAAAAAGGGGCGTGGCACAAATTGCAATCAAATTTTTAGTAGGGAAATAGACGTCGCACTAAGCATAATTTTTGGGCTTCTAGGATGCTTGGAGCCCATATGATAAGTTATCACAAAGAACAAACGATCTCGGAAACGCCTTTAGTCCACCTTCAAATTTTTGTCGAATGTGTGTTTTAGTGATGGGTTTTACTTTAGAAAGTTCAAAGCAGCAACATCCTTCACACTTATCAAGAACGCTCCCATTTTTAGATTTTTAGGATGCTTGGAGCCACACCTAGAAATTTCATGCGGTAAATTCCACCACCGAAATACACGTTTGATAAAAAATTGAGCTTGTTAGGTGCAGGCGGTGATTTTTCTGACTTCTTTTAGGCCGAGCTCCTTGGTTTATAACACCCAGTATGACCAACTCCACCCTTCAAGTTGACTTTTAGACAAGCCAAAGGGTATGCAAGTGTATGTTCTATCGTTGGAATATTCAGGAGAGAATGGAAATGAGATTTGTGAGACGGTTCTCATTCTTAATACTCCTTTACATCGACTAAACGTTCTAGAACTGAACATTGCGCCTAATGATAGCCACAAAGGGGGCACCGACTTTTAGATCATGGGCTTGGAGACTTGCCCGCTCTTGAAATTCTCGGAGGAAGCGTATGCCCAAAGCCAAATGTGCCTCTTGTAAAAAAAAAAAAGGCAGTCCACAGAAATTGACCAAGGCAAGCGACCGAATATCGCCCAGCGTGCCTCAATTACGGCTTGATAACGGCTAAGTACAGATAACACTTGACATTAATTAATTGGGGCGCTCTGTGTAGCGGAATGCGGTGCTCGGTTAATCGTCGGGTTAATTTACGTCGTGCTTTTGAGCTATCCTCACCTCCTGTATTTCTCTTTCTTTCCCCTTCAGGACATGTGCAAGGACAACGTTGACCTCGACGCATCTGCATTGAATCGACCCCGGAAGGACGACTATGTGCGCTCATGCGCCCGGCTCACGGTGGCTGTACCAGACAAGAAGCCTGTGGTTGTCAAGAGCTCGCACGACCAGATCGTCCAGTCCATGCGCGGCCTGCGCAAAGGCTCGGAGCCGGAGGCGGCAGAAGCCGCCGCCCTTCCCCTCTCCGTCCCGCCAGGGGAGAGTTTGTGTCCCGGACGGACAGCCCGGATTCCAACAAGGAGGACCGGAACCCCACCGCCAATGGCGGCGCACCCCCGGAGTACGTCCTGAGCGGCGCCTCGCACCCTGGCGACTTCAAGCTCAAGATGACTCTACGAGACAGGGGCAACCTGAGGAAGCCCCGCTACGTAGTCCGCCCTGCACCTCTGCCCGAGGACCTGGAGAAAGCCAAGATGCCGCCGGCCGTCCAATTACCGGCAGACGCCAAGGGCCCCTGCTACGCGCTGCTGCGGGAGGCCATGCTGCCGGTCCTGCGCTACCTGACTCCCCGCGAGCTCTCGCAGTGCCAGCTGGTGTGCAAGGCCTGGAACCGCTGGTGCGTGGAGCCCGGCATGTGGCGGCGGGTTGACCTGTCGCGGCGCCGGGTGACGGCCCACGCGCTGGCGGGCATCGTGCGGCGCCAGCCCACCTGCCTGGACCTGGCCTGGACCAACGTGTCGGCCAAGCAGCTCAGCTGGCTGCTGCCCCGGCTGCCCCACCTCAGGGAGCTCGGGCTGAGCGGTTGCTCGGCGGCTGCGGTGGTGGCCGCCCTGCGGTCGGGCGTCTGCCCGGGGCTTCGCTGCCTGGACCTCAGCTGGGTCGAGGGCCTGGGGGACCAGGCCGTGAGGGACCTTGTGGCCCCGGACGCCCGCTCCAAGCCCCGCCTGCTCGTAGAGGTGCGCCTGGCCGGCTGCGACATCTCCGATGTGGCCGTGCGTCTGCTCGGCCACCAGCTGCCCCAGCTGAGTCGCCTCGACCTGTCGGACTGCCGCGGGGTAACGGACATGGGCATCGCGGTGCTCGGGGCGGCCAAGGCCTCGCGCCCTCACGGCGTTGGACGTGTCGCGCTGCGCCAATGTGTCCGACACCGGATTGGAAGCGCTCCGGCGCTGTTCCGGACTGCGCCACCTGGACCTCCGCGACTGCCCGCAAGTGACAGACTCGGCGTGCCGCCGCTTCGTCGCGCAAAGTCGCCTGCCAGTCGAGCTCAAGGAGAGCAAGTTGATAGAGCTGGCGCAGCCTTGGGCGAGCCATCTCTCTTCTCTCTGCATTCTTTTTTTTTTCCCCTCCTGGCCTAAAGGTTGTTTTCCCCCCGTTTCTGCTTCATCATTTGTCTTCTCTTCGATAGGCTTCGAGGGGCAGGCATAACCCGGTATTCGCGAAACCTGGTACGCCGGTTGGTTTTCTGTGGAGTTTTTGCCCGGTTATGTGTGCTCACCCCAAGTTCACTCCTACTATTGCTTCGGCATTCAGAGTCTGTCGCAGCTTTTTCTTGCGGCTTAAAATCCCTTCTTTTTATGAGCTGTCTTTTGTATGTCTTTTTGGTTTCTTTCCAGAACATCAGCAGCTGTTAATGTCATTGTGTTATTTTGTTTTTTTCCTCCTTCACTAACTTGTGTGGAGATCTTTTCGTTTCTTGCGAGCATACTTATAAGTTGCTTTCTGTTGTGCAATTTTTAGTTTGACATTCCCTCAGAAAAAAAAGACTGTAGCGAGACTACATTTGCTCATAACTGCTTTGAGCCACCTAATACGACAGTTTCGTTATTTTCCTACCTCAGCAGCTGGGGCGCAGTTAAAGGCATTTGTGCCCTGGATTGTGCTGTCGTGTAACCGAGAGTTTTATAGTTTTGCTTTTTCTAATCATGTAATTTATTGACCTTTAGTGTTTCAGAATGTGTGCAACAAAACATTTGCATGGTAGCGCTTCTCTCCTCGTCAGTGAGCGAGGAGAATCATTTTGTACACAGACTGGAAAACATGTAAATAGTTTCAGCAACCATCATATAAACTCGTTCTAGCGGGCAACGGAGACCAAGCTCTGTTCCCGTCTCATTGTTTTCATTAATGACACATCAGTCTTGTATATATGAAAAGTGCTCATAGTCCCTTGTGTCCTTGTTTAAGCAAGTTTCTTCAGGAAAAAAAAAATGTTCTAAGTATAAAAAAATTGAAGCTTTTCTTTGCTTAAACCCATTGTCAGTGTCATCTTATTTTGCTGCACATTTCACACTGCATTTCAGTCTTCACTGCCATAGCGACTCATGTGTTAAAATGTATAAAATTGCACTGGTTTTTGTTTTAATAAATTTGAAGATTAAATTGGTTCTAATTTTTTTGACACAAACATTCTAATGTACAGGTGAATTTTACTGTGCCCCACACCTTACGATGGACCACAAAGATCTCTCGAGTTATCGAAGTCAATCTAAATGAGTGCCATGCATGTGTTGTGAGATCTTCTGGAGGGGTGTGTAATACCTTCACAGTGCTGAACTGGCTGGGATGGTTCGTAGCATTTGCTGCAGTCCATCACAAAGTAAAATGGAGTATAGCTAGGCAGACTCAAGAATGCAAGTTGCAATCAAGACGGGCACCCAGAGCTGTGTATAGCGGGCACCATCTCTCTCCATGGTTTGTTTAGAAATACCGAGACATCGTACCTCCAGTGGAAGCCTGCTGACCGTGATAAAGCTCAGACTGCGTGTGTGCAATGAGATGTGGAATCGAAGCAACGATCTCTTGGGTGTGCAGTCAGATACAGGGGGTATTCACTGGGCGCCATATCTGAGGGCAGTGTTTAGAGTGCATGCTAAGAACGGGCTTGTATTATGGTGATGGTGCGTAATGCAGGTTGCAAAAGAACTGGAAGCTCTCCGTCAGCACGCGCTCAGCAGTCCCGCACACGGCTATGGCCGCCAGTGAATACTCTCTATGCGGAGCAAGTTCGTCTGCTTATGTTGGGGTTGTGACGTCGGAACACCGAGCTGATTGAAGGATAGCTCAAAGCAAGCTGCCTTGAGGTGTACCAACGTTACTAAAACCCTCAATTGGGAAACTCGCCCTGAAGCCTGGGCCGCTGGCGTCCACCGAGACCGAGCTAAATACGATAACGAGCGCCACCCTTTAGCGACGAGTTGAAACATAATTAATTTACATAGCTACTGCGAGATGTCGCCACCGGCCCTTGTCCGACTCTACGTGCAGCCGTGCAGTTCCCGGAATGGACGCTGCAAGAGAAATGGCGGCGTTGCGATCGCCATTAGCTCGGTTCTCGAGTACGGATCGGAGCCACTTTTTTAAAGCAGGCTCTATGGCAGTTTCCCAACTGAGGCATTCTAGTAACGTTGAGGTGTACCCACTATCCTTCAATAAAAGCCAAGCAGAGCTCGGTGTTCTGACGTCACCACAACGCCAACAAAAGAAGCGGAAGAACCCGTCCCAACGCCCCTCTAGTAACGTTGACCCCGTCTGATCTCGTCCATAGAGCTGTGATAGCGCTATAGTTGACGATCTCACGAATAGCGGGCGCACTATGTGCGCAACGTTGGAAGCATGGGTGCGATGGCTTGATCCTGGTTGGAAAACGCTGGGCTTAGCGCTGGCTATTTCGGTTTAGCCTGCATTACGTGGCGTAAAGCTCGTGACGCAAGCTGTTCCGTCCGCTGCAGCGGCTCTTCTCCCTACTCGGCGTGCTGAAAAATCCCGACGTGACCCGCTTGACATTATATATTGACGCGTTGATAGATCCAGGCAGTCACGTATAATTTGCTGCTGTAACGGCCTCCCGTGATACTTCTCGGTCCGCTATAAGTTCTCATTGCGCAAGATACTGACTCTGGTTGACGGAACATGCGAAAATTAGCTCCCCGACGCTTCTCTCTGCACTGTAAGTGGTTATGCAACCAGCCAACCAGTGGGCGCTGCACTGACGGGACAAGCGAGCTTAACTTCGCCCGGCTATACATCGCCTGCTCCTCTGTCGCAATGCGCTAGGACATCCAGCCACTGTGCAATTCATGGTTTATCCAGACCGGGACGCGTGCTCGCGCATGCGCACGTGTTACAGATGTAGCTTGCTAGAGTACAAGTGCTCGTACAGTTTTGACAGGGGTGACGGATATGGTTTAGACCTAAGGGAATAGCAGGTGGATTATGTTGTGCACGTTTTGATAAAGTAATTTTTGATGGTGGTTAATCCACCTTTCTCGGAAATCGCTGGTTTGAGCCTCGAGGTATTTCGATTTCGCCTCATTTGCGCGTTAACGGACTACCGAAGCAGGTGACGCCGGTGACGCGAAAAAGGGGTTTGATAATGAGCGTTCCGCGATGCGCAGTTTATTTTTGCGGTGAAAAAACAAAAACAAAAAAAACATCGGAAACTTTTAACAGCTTGTCCGGACCGCTATCGGTACATTTGGGCATTAGGGCGAAGACTGAGCGTTCAGCGGTGTACAAAAGGAGAGCTGCAGTGCCATCGATATCACCATAAATCAGCCAATCAGAACGCTTGGCACGCTTGGTTCACTGTTCCGCTGCTCTTTAAAGCGAACTTTAAAACCTTTATACTTCACTGTGCAGTTGCCGGAATCGTTACAAGCATTTCCAATTTTTTATCCGACACTCTTTTCGTACGATGCATCTCGCCCATAATTTCCTGGCATTGTTCGTCCATCTTGTTGCGTTCGGCCCCTGCCATGGCTTCTTCGACTGGTTTGGGATCTACGATGGTCAGCCGGCGACGGTGCCCGTTGTCGACGACCCGAAGGACTTCAACAAGGACGGCACTGCGGTTTCTGTGCCTTTCGAGATGAGCACTTCGGACGAGGACTTCCTCAAGGAGGGGAAGAAATACGGCTTGCAACTGTCCAAGCTCGATGTTTGTCATCACAAAGTAAGGAATGTCTGTTGTCGCGAACCTTTGGCCATGTCCCGTCGAGCAACGGTCTCTTTTGCAAGCGTTTATAGCCGATTCACACGACGGACCGAATCGCGATTTTCGTCCGCGGACCGTGTACCACGTGAGCGGCACGTCACCGGTTCCTGCGATCCGCGCCTCGTCCGCGGACGCGCGGACTGATAAAGTCGAGCGCCTTTTTCACTCGCGGACTTTTAGCGGGAGATCGACTAGAAAAGCGTTTAGTCTGGCAACGGAACATTGTTTTCTCTCTTTTTGTTTTGTTTCTGGGCGATGAAAACAAAAATGGCGCATCGTTGTGTGCTGTGCGCTGGCTCATTTTGTCGCGCGTTTCTTGGTTTCACGTGTGAAAGAAACTGCGGAAACTTGTCTGGCTGACGCGACGCAGGTTCCGGTACTCCTCCGGGTCCGCGTCAAGAAGCTCCCCGTCGAAACTCGTCTAGCACGCCGCGATAATTCTTGCACGTCCAATCAGGATTTCACCGAGCGAGACCTTTCTTGTGGCTGTGGTGTACTTGAGTGTTGTGCACGAGTGCGGAGTGCGTGAAGGCATCTTCGAACGCCCTCCGCGAGCCCAGAATTTCGTCGCTTCTACGCGGAACCCTTATCGAGCAGGACCATGCCCGTGTCACTCTCATGCTTCGGGTCAGTAAAGCTTGTGGCGCTTCGCGCGAAGCCTATCACGGTGTTTTGTCTCGATCTGTACGTAACAGCGGCGTACGATTTATTATCGCGGTAGCAAACGTCGATTTCTCTCTTGGACAACGGTGCCACAGCATGCGATGTTGGAGTTTCGCGGCACATTGGGGTGGCGAACAGGTTCGGTCCGTCCAAGCTGGCGTCTGCTCGTCGTGTCCCTCGTGTGGATGCGCTTGGGAGACGGACGATCCGCGGACATGTCGTCACGTGATCAATCCGTCCGCGGATCAGTCCGTCGTGTGAATCGGCCGACCATTCCTGTACCTCGTGCTTCCTCGAAGTATTTATTACATTGAAGAACTGGTCAGGCCAAGGTCCTCGTGCGGGTTTAATGTTTGCACGTACGAACTCGCCAAGTGTGAACTCGCCAGTCAAAGTAGCAACTAATCTAATCTTGCAAACCCAAAACGCAACAAAATCTGCGCAAGCTCGACATGAAGGGCCGAAGGAAAAGCTTTTTAGGGCGTTTAGAAGCTGCCCTTTATTTCACCAACTTATTTAATAATATAATAGGGGTTCACTTTAAGTATGTTTTGTTAC